>SKCR01033563.1:0-150737 GCA_019454045.1 Zanthoxylum bungeanum | reverse complement strand
TTACCGGATTCACCCCTAAATAACCCCTTCATATAGAACAAAAGTCCTGAAACCAATATTCGACGAACATGGACCTTCAAATGCTCCACAACACAAGCCTGATTTTATAGAGGAACAAGACTGTACATTCTTATGTGAGCTTTGGTCGAGCAAAAAACACGAGGTAAATTTTGAAATAAACGGAAATTTATAATTGTCTTTGTTTTCGGTACTTACAGTGTTCGTGAATACAGGATAAATGTCACGCAAATGCGGAAAATCGAAGTCACTTGCGTTTTAACCACCGTGGAGGTTCGAAGCCATTTATCCAACATCGTGCCGAACATTCTGAGGTAAATATATCCTAACGTAAAATTTAACAGTTAATTGTTTTTACTATCTGGAATAATATTGAATTTATTTTATGTTTATAACAGAGTAGCACAGGTGAGGTGCAATCATTTCCAGATTTTTTCCGTGTGACGCATTACAATGACAAGAATAAATGGATAAATGAAGAAGCCGAACACTGCTATGTAAGTTTCAGTTTTTAAAATAAAATAATTAATATTATATATGTTAATTTTTTTTCTCAAATTCTAATATTAACTTATTTTTTGAAACAGAACGAAATGATGGAACTCCAACATCAAACTCAGGAGACAGGGACCGACCCCATACCAGATGAGCAGCTGTCGCAATTGGTTTTCAAGAATCAGACACCTTACAACGTTGGTCTTGGCACTCGTAAGAAGCCAACGTCATCTGCACGCAATAGTGGTAATTCGGACAATGTCTCTCTTCGAGACGAGTTAGTCACCACCAAAGACGACCTAGCCAGCACCCGAGACGAGCTGCAGCAGACTAAGGAGAAGCTACAACAGGTCACGGTGGACCACGAGAAGAAGATGGTGGACCACGAGAAGAAGATGGAGCAGTTGGAACAGCAACTGCTGGCTTTCCGTCAGATGTTCGAGGCCTCAATGAGTCATGGTGCATCGGGCTCGAGTGTCCCCCCATCACAGTAGCAATTAATTTTATATTTGGTTTTGTATAAACATTTTGAACAAATAGATTTAATATAATATTTCTTTTTTTCTAAAACAAATTTCAATATAATATTTCGTCATTAATTACATTTTTTTTCAACTAAATTAAATATTTTAGACCAAAAATAAGTAAATTACTAATTTTTAAAAAGATAAATTTTTTACTTTTAGCGTCGAATATTTCGACGCTAATAGTATACAAAATGGCCGCTGTAAGCGTACATATAATTCTTTTTTAATATACTTTAGCGTCGACAAGTTTCGACGCTCAAAGTCACTTTTAGCGTCGAAATGTTTGACGCTAATAGTAACAAAAATGGTCGCTGTAAGCTTACATATAATACTTTTTTAATATACTTTAGCGTCGACACCTTTCGACGCTAAAAGTTTGAATTTTTGCGTCGATATATTTCGTCGCCAAATATACAATATAGCGTCGAACAATTTACTTTTAGCGTCAAAATAAATTGGACGCATAATACTGTTTTTTAGCGTCGACGCTAAAAGTGATTTTCGTCGACATTTTATCGTCCGTTTTTTGCGTCTAATTTTTTCGACGCTAAATATAATTTGCGTCGAAATCTTCACTTATGGCGTCGAAACAATTCGACGCTAAATGGTCTAATTCTTGTAGTGATTTAACTCAATATTAAATCCAAATTCTCAAGATAAACCCATAACTATTGGCCTATTGCTCACCCATACAAGAATCCAGCATAGACTAGTTCGCGAGAATTAGCCAATTATTACTTCAAAGTTGAAAATTGTTTGTTGTAAAAGATTCAAGTAATTTAATTGTATAGATGTTAGAATCATTATAATTCCTTGTTTTCACAAATTAATTAACTTTATTCTCGTAAATTTCAGCCATATAATTTCACTACCATCTTTCAAAAAAATCATATGTATAAGCATTTACTTCTTGTGATAAGAAGCATCAAATCAGATGTATACGTGCGCTGGATCATTAATTGACAGTCCCTTGAAACCTCTCTTAAAATCAATTTAATTATCAACCACCACATGTGAAAATATCTCAAAATTTTATGTGCAAAATGTTACATTGATTGTATTATGGGAGTTGTGTCTGATTATTATTGTCCCCAAGGGTGTGGCTTGGTGGTGTAGGGTTCATGATCTCACCTTGAGGTTCTGGGTTCGAATCCAGGGGGTGTACTTCTTATAAGAGTCTGGGACAGCCGGTGATTTTACCTGCGCCGCGGCTCACCTTGAGGTTCTGGGTTCGAATCCAGGGGGTGTACTTCTTATAAGAGTCTGGGACAGCCGGTGATTTTACCTGCGCCGCGGCCCAGAATGGATGGTTTGGTGGCGGGATTTCCATCGTTTCCAAAAAAAAAAAAAAAAAAAAGTGTCTGATTATTATTGGACTACAAACTCAAATAACACATATATTGTCTCTTAAATATAAGTCCTAATCATACCGACACCAGCCTGATCTTGAAATTTCAAAAGTTGCATTATGGTTGACACAGTATTATGCATGTGAGGTGAATAAATTGAATAAATTTATCCTTTTGGTCCCTTTGTATGAGCCATGGCCATATTGATTCGAAATTTTGATTCCGATGATCGAGAAAATATTCATACTTTCACAACACGAGAAAATAGGGGTATTTTATCGGGCGTCCGTATGCACTTGAGAATGTTAGAAAAATAATGATCAGTACTTTTTATATTCTTAACACTAATTATTATTATCAGAGAATTTAAGGGTATTCATCAGACGTCTGTATGAAAATTTGGTACCATTTGATTGCACTTTGAGAATTTTCAGACATATATAAGAAGGCCTCCAAGATTGACATGTTTTCATGCAGAAAGTGCTTCTGTTTTCTTATGGTTCAGCATTCACAATGCAGCGTAGCTAGATGTAGGATTAATTTTAGAAGTGCTTCCCCTTTATACCTTAGAAATTTTTAACTCCAATTTTTGTTTGCTTACCGAATTTATCCATTCCTTGAAAGAAAATATTTTCCTATAATGTACAAAAGATTTTTATTATAAAGAAGATCTCAGGTATTTCGTAATGTACGCAATCTTAATATTGCTTTTCATAAAAATAATTTAACTGCCCCACTAAGGTGGTTTCGTCCAAAACTTTATCAACTTTTTTTTTTTAAAAAAAATTACAATGTGTTGATGGTGATTTTTGGGCCTAAGTATGGCCAAGAGCTCGGGAATGGCAGGAAGGAAATTTCACATTTAGAACACCGTAGCTCGAGGATTTCAGGTCCGGCCCGACCTATATAGCTCGGAAGGACGGGGTAGTCTCAGCTCGGTCTTTCGACCTCGTGGGGGAGGGCGGCTCAGTATTGCTGAGGACGGGATTGCCAGTATAAGCACAACTCAGTAACTTATAACCCTCATAAAGTTCAGATATGGCAGGGGCAACTTGATGATTCTCCTCTGACACACGCCACCGAGTGAACGATTGGATATAGGCCGGCATCATAATTGTTGCGTGTGGCAGTACCTAAACAGAGTGATTTAATGAAATGTCAGATGACAGGTTTCACTTTCGGCAGTGGCATATTTTACTTTCAGCAGAGGTAGACTCACGTGGTTGACGTCACGAGGACGGTGAAATAGTATCATTTTCCTTAGTATATAAAAGGGATGAGAGCACTTTTGTAAGGGTTGGCTAATTTTACTCAAGCACTACTTGTAAGAAACAGTGAGAAAACACTAGCTCGACACTACCCGACCACCTGTAAAAATAAGTCGGCCAAGCCCGACCAAGTTATAAAATCAATTTTTTTCTTGTTCCTGTGGACGTAGGTCAGATCCATTTCCCCGAACCACATAAATCCTTTGTTGATCTTTGTATTTGTTCTCATTTTCTTCTAAGTTTTCTTTTGATTCCCAACAAACTAAATAAATTCACAATTGATGGAAGATTATTCGAGGAGCGAGTTCCCGGATTTGCCACTGGAACGAAAATCAGCCATCAACAGTTGGTACTGTCTGTGGGGAGAAGAACGAGAAGCAATAGACGTATTGAGACGATGGCGGAAAAAAGGAACCATAGATCTTCAGAGTCTCCGACAACGGAATGGATAGAAAAGATTGAGAAAAAAAATGAGAAAGGAAATGGAGTCAACCCAAGGTTTTCTCCAAACCATGATGGAAAAGCTGGAAAGACTAGAAAAGAAAAATGAGGAACAAATGGAAGTTGGTCCGAGTGGAATGAGGGAAGAGATAGCCGGAGGAAATAGGGTTTATGAGGGCGATGATGGCAATGATGGCGGAAGAAGGAACACTCAAAGAGTAAGATCAGCAGTAGCTCTCCTCCTTGAGCTGCAAAATGAAATATAAAAGAGGTGACCAGAAATCACTAATTAGGACTGAGCTGTAGAATTAAATGTAACGCTTGGAGTTGGCAGAATCTGCATGTCGCCCCTTGCGAATGAACAAGCGCGTCCTAAAGAAGTTATGGCGGTAGTTCGACCTGCCGAATCTTCAAATTCACGGCTAAGATAGTCTTCATAGAGCGGCAGGCGAACTAGCATGCCGGGGCCACACGATCAGTTTCCATGAGTGCCTACCAATATATAAAAATATCCAGGGTTGTGAATCCTACCAATATCTTTCTAAAGATGAGTTGATTATTTTATGCTTGTGTGACATACTAGTTTATTAACTTGGAACACGAAAATATGCAAATGCCTCTTCCGATGGTCAGATTCAAACACCCAAAGTAACCCAATTAACTATATTCCTATGTTAATTAAGAAACTCTGAATTTATTAAGTTTAAGTTCCAATTATGGCTACCCACGCCCGACATGTATATTCATATCCTGTAAGGAAATCCCTAAGGTGAGTGTGAGCTAATGAACTATTGAGTATACGGCTAAACCTAAAATCCATTTTCCAAGTTCATTTTAAGTTTACCTAATCAATCTTATTAGTGGCCAATTAACAAGAAGCATTAAAAACTAGACTCAATAAATAAAGTAAAACATCACACAAGACATAAGAAAAGTCAACTTATTAAATCATTGATATTGGTTCTCATCACAACCCTAGACAACGTATTTAGTTACAACACATATCTAGGACTACTAAAGACATAAATAAATAAAACATCATGCAACTAATTGAAAACTAAAAAAGTAAAAATTACAACAATGAAATAAAATGATGGGGTTAGGGGATCCACTTTATTATTTCCAATATAGAAATCTCTCTTATTATAATATATAAATTTACATTATATTATCAACCGACCATATAGGCGGTATACTGATTAAGTCATGTTTTAATTAATTCCAACCGACCATAAAGGCGGTATCCAATTAAGTCAGGTTTTAAGATAATTTATATATTATAAAATAAGGGAGATTAATCTAAATTATAATAATAAAAGTTTCACCTTTCACCCTAGCAGAAGGAAGTTACCTACTCATGCTTTAAGTAAAACGAATAAAGTTTTATTACTAAAATAAAAATTAAATATAAGAAAACTAAAATTAAACAAACAAGATACTCTCTTCTTAGAATTCTAAGGAAATTCCCTAGAAGAAAGTATGAAGAATTCCTTTGATTTCAGCCTCTATTTTTAGGCTTCAATAATGTCACGCGTCGGGACGTGTGTTATAATATTATACAAGTGTTGGCAATTCAATTATTATGATGATGTCATGATGATGTGGTGATGACGCATGTGAAGACGCGGCGATGACGCATGTGATGACGGCTTGACGTCGCGATGCGTGAACAGTAAATTTCCTATTTTGCCCTTTTTCATCTGTTTTTTGCCGTTTTATCCCCGATTTGATTCCAACGAGTCCCGATATTTTATTTATCTACAAAATAACACAAAACACATCAAAATATTCACAATACCCGAGAAACTATACAAAATATTAAGTAAAAGAGGCGGTAAATATTGATATATTTTCCGCTTATCATACTCTCAAACCTAACATTTTGTTAGTCCTCGAGTAAAACAGACAAAAACTAAATAAATTAAACAACTAAAACTAAATTAATCTAAGCCACTTTCGTAGGGATCACGGTTGCATTTAGCGTATGCAACAAGTCTTTGAACCCCTAGGTGTCCCTAGTGGATGAGTTATAGTCTTGTGAGGGCTTACAACGACGATACCCACAAACGTCAATCAAATGTACAATCAATCACACAAAACAAAATAAAAAGATAAACAAGTTAGTAACTAAATAAGTGAAATTTTTATCCAAGTTAATAGTTGTTTTCTTTCTTTCTAAATTACCAAATAAGTAAATTCTCCGATTATTTTTACCATTCTCCATATACACAACTAACAAGGTATTAATCAATTAATTGTGCCCACAATATTCATGAGTGTAATTGAAAAGAGAGTAATATTTTATCCTAAATTTATATCAGAATTCACACCTTATTGGCAATGAATTTTATAATTTTTTTTTAATAATAACATCTTTAATTCTTGTAGCGAGCTTTGGGCCAGTGACTCCCAAACCAGTTGGCTTTAGAACACTAGGTGTTAAGACACCCATACTGACTTAATTGTTCGGATCTCAGATGTTAAAAGCTCTATCGTTTGACGCGAACAATCACTGTTTACTGAGGCAAGACGTCTGGTTACTAAGTAGGAACTTTATTATTATTAACTCAGGTTTTACCGTTTGACGCGAACAATCACTACTTACTGAGGCAATATGTCCGGTTACTAAGTAAAAGCATGGTTAATTATTTATATACTCATTTTTTTCATTGCTTTCAGGTGCTATTTCCAATAAACTAGAGCACTGAATATTACAAAATTTCACTTATAACCCATGTTCGTATGTTACCATGTATGTTGATAATACCTGTCAAATGAGCATATGAAGACCCAATTTAGTCAATTTTATGGAGAATCCAAAATGAAATAAACAAAAATTAACTTGTTACGAATTAGGCTGAGGTACGTCTCAAGAGTGGAAATTCCTTACACAGTTATCTCAAACACAATTCCACATGGTTAGTCAAGTTTAAAACATAAATAATCAATTTTTATTTATTTATTATTGTTATTATTTTTTTATTTTGAATAAAAACAAAGCAAAAACAACACAAAATATTCTTTTTGAATAAAAACAACACAAAGAAAAATAAAAATAAGATACTAGTCAATTATTCCCCTCCCCCAAACCTAATTGAGACATTGTCCCCAATATCTAAAAAGAGGAAGAAAAGTTTAGAAGACAGTACCTGGTTAGCGTGGAATCGTACATCTAAAAAGAAAACTAAAAGTTAAGATCCAGATTTATCCTACGCTTCTTACCACGATCGTTATCAGACTAGTTCAACTTGGAAAGGATATGGTCAATATTTGGTTCAAACGTCAAGAGTTGGTCAATTAAATTATTGGCTGTTCTGGCAGTGAAAAGGATATCAATTACGAGTTTTGAAAGGAACCTATTTCTCCTGGCATCTTTAAGAAACACAAAAAGAAAGTCAAAAAATCCATCAACGTTAAACAGTCCAATTGGTTTCTGGTGTATGTTCAAGTTCGCCCAAGATATCATTGTAAAAATTACCTCTATCGTGCCCAAGCCACCTGGAAAAGCAATAAAAACATCAGCATGATTAATCATTTCAATAAGTCATTCGGACATACCTGATACAATGCATTCCTCTCTGTTTGATTGTCCGATAAGATTTGCGTCCGCCAAAGGTTTTGGGATGATTCCCAAAACTTGACTACCTCATTCCTGTACGGCCTTTGAAACGTATCCCATCAGTCCAAGATTGCCACCGCTATATACTAAGTGCATATTTCTATCTACCATGACTCTACCAAATTCTTTTACTGCCTCAATAAATTCTGGCTTAGTTCCAGAACTAGTCTCGCAAAACACACATATATTCATGACTCGTCTTCTTGAAGTTGCTTCCATTTTTTTCTTTACTCTCTCTCTCATCTGGATGTGTTGAAAAGAGCAATGCCGAGCTGAATTTATAGATCTTGAAAAAGGGTGAGTAATAATAGCAATAGTACCTACCAAATGACAAGTATTAGCTGAACAGTAAACTAAATCGTGAAAGTAAAAAAGTCTGGATCTTATCGGCGAAAATAAAAGGAAATCAAAATAAAGCAAATTATAATTATTATGTAAAGACAAAGAAATCAAAACAATAATATGTACAAGTAGTAACGGCTTGAATGACCTCTATGTGTCAGAGATAAGCTTCCCATCCGATTTTCTTATAAATTGGAAAACATGGTCTTTTAAAGTCAGAATCCCGAGACTCAATTGTTGTCTTTCTCTTCGAAACTGTGTATGTAAATTGCGAATTGTGTGATAGATATATCCACTGGAATACGTCTCAAGAGTCAATGATATGTCATCTAAAGACTCCTTACTCATACCATCCCTAATGAATTTTATTTTATCTTCGCGATTATCAGACACTATTCCTAAAGAACGACAACGAGTATTGCATGTACAACGTGCACATTTATAACAAACACCTAATCGTTTAGCTCTTCTTTTCTTAGCATAGGTACTTTTTCCTAAACCAGGCAGAAATGAAATGAAAGAGTCAGATGACTCACCAGCCAAGCAGACTCGTGCTTCAATGATCCAACGAATATCACTAGGAATACCTTGGATCATGAGAAGCCTCATTCTTTCAATTCGTGTTTTGTAGACTTTCATCAGAGAGTTTTGAGGGAGAGAAGGAAAATGCTTGGGAAATTTTACGAGAGTGTCTTCCATCCTTTCTGTGATTTTTCCTACAAAAATTAAACACACAATATCTCAATATATACACAAATTGCATGGGTTGCCTCCCTACTAGCGCTAAGCTTAACGTCGTTAGCTAGACATGACAGCCTAAACGTTAGGCTGGACTGCCCAAACATTAGGCTAGATCTGCCAGTGTGAGACTCTCTTTTTGTCGCTCAAATGATTCTCCCCAATAGTGCTTGACACGTTGGTTGTTGACCTTAAATGTGTTGTTGGAGTTGGGATTATGTATCTCAACTACTTCATAAGGTAACACTTGGGTAATCATAAATGGACTTGACCACCGTGATTTTAGCTTGCTAGGGAAAAGTTTCAACCTTGAGTTGTATAATAACACATGTTGCCCTCGTTCTATTTATCTGCACATTATTTTCTGATCATGCCACTTCTTGGTCTTTTCTTTGTACAGTTTGGCATTCTCATAAGCATGGAGGCAGAATTCCTCTAATTCATTCAATTGTAAGAGTCGTTTCTCCTCCGCTACTTGTAGATCAGAATTCAGCTTTTTCAGTGCCCAATACGTTTTATGGTCGAGCTCCACAGGCAAATGGCATGCCTTTCCAAACACTAATCGGTATGGGGAAATTCCAATGGGTGTCTTGAAAGCTGTCTGGTAGGCCCATAATGCATCATCTAGTTTTCTGGACCAGTCATTTCTCCTTGAATAAACAGTTCTCTCCATGATTCTTTTGATTTCTCTATTGGAAACTTCAACCTGCCCACTTGACTGCGGATGGTAGGCAGTGGTAATTTTGTGAGTAACTCCGTATTTGGATAGGAATGCATCAAAGTACTTGTTGCAGAAATGTGTTCCACCATCACTGACGATTGCCCGAGGTGTTCCAAAGCGAGTGAAAATATTTTTCTTGAGGAAATGTAAGTATGTGCTAAGTCACCTCCACAGTGCTAACATTGTTGAGTCCTGATTTCATTTTTATGAATAATCTGGGCATATATGCCTTTACCAGGATTCACAGAGCATCAGAGGTTGAAAATCTTCCATCGCAGCTAAGTCTCATTTGTTCTACTGGCTCGGGGCTGCATTCGTTCTGCAGAGGCCATATATTTATATCAACTCGGGATCGGGTTATGTCCCTCGAGTCTGAATCGTCTTCGAGATGGGGTCAAAGTATCTCACACATGGCCATATTTTGGTTATCATGAGGTGGTAACATTCCCTCGTGGCTAAGTACCAATATTAGATCGGGGTCGGGTCATGTCCTACCGAGTCTGGATCGTCTTCGGCATGGGGTCAGAGCATCTCCCTTATGACCATATTTTGGTTAGCCCGAGGAGGTAACATTCCCTCATGGCTAAGTACCAATATTAGCTCGGGGTCGGGTCATGTCGCACTGAATTCGGATCGTCTTCGGCATGGGTTCGAAGTATCTCCCTCATAGCTATATTTTGGTTAGCCCGAGGAGGTAACATTCCCTCATGGCTAAGTACTAATATTAGATCGGGTTTGGGTCATGTCCCACCGAGTCTGGATCATCTTCGGCATGGGGTCGGAGCATCTCCCTCATGGCTATATTTTTGTTACCTCGATGAAGGTAACATTCCCTCATGGCTAAGTGCCAATATTAGCTCGGGGTTGAGTCCGGATCGTCTTCGGCATGGGGTCGGAGCATCTCCCCCATGACCATATTTTGGTTAGCTCGAGAAGGTAACATTCCTTCGTGGCTAAGTGCCAATATCAGATCGGGGTTGGGTCATGTCCCACCGAGTCCGGATCATCTTCGGTATGAGGTCGGAATATCTCCCCCATGGCCATATTTTGATTAGCCGAGGAGGTAACATTCCCTCGTGGTTAAGTGCCAATATTAGCTTGGAGTCGGGTCATGTCCCACCGAGTCTAGATCGTCTTCGGCATGGGGTCAGAACATCTCCTCCATGGCCATACTTTGGTTAGCCCGAGGAGGTAACATTCCCTCGTGGCTAAGTGTCAATATCAGCTCGGGATCGGGTCATGTCTCACCGAGTCTGGATCATATTTTGTATGAGGTCAAAACTTCTCCCCCATGTCCTCGTGTAAAGGGCCAAACAACATCAAAAAGCTAAAAATAATGTTAAGTATAGAAAGGGAAGAACAAACATACAATCAACAAAGGTCAAATAATGTATTAAGTACAAAATGTTGTGGGAAGTAAAGTTGTTTGTTACATTGGGCCCCTTGGGGGTCATCCATTTCTTTCAGTCCACGCAGAGACAGTTCTCCAAACTCAAGCAAGAGAAATTTAAGCCTCGGCAGCAGCAACATGAGCCTCAGACTCAGGAGCAATGGTCGGATCCTCGACCTCGAGTTCATGAACTGTAATTTGGACCTCCGGTTCTGGTATGACAGTTAAGACCTCGGGGTCAACAACTTGATTGACATGCTCGGGGTCAGCTGAGGGGCCTGGATCTCCAGTGATAGGAAGCACCATAGACATCTGCTCAGGATCCTGAATAGGCTCGGGGTTCGGGAAGATCAAGCATAGGGCATCATCTTCAGTTATTTCCCCTTTGCAGAGCTTCACCACGGCATGTACCACTTCTAGGTTCATCTCCGATAGGAGCTCCTTGAGGATGAAGGTACAATCTTCCAACCCCTTGAGTTTGGCTTATTCCAGCTCGACAGTATGCTTATCCTCCATCGCCCTCAATTCATCCAAAGCTTTGTCCCTTTGTGTGCTCAACTTGTCAAGTTTGTCCTCGGCCTTAGTGTTCCGCCATTTCAGGGACCCGACTTCAACGTTCAGGCTAACAGCCTCAACCATTGCATCATCTCTTTCTTTCTTGGTAAACACTGCGGCCCTTTGGAGGGATTCATCTTTGGAAGTTGCTTCGGCCTCGATTTTATTCAGATTTTTATTCTCAACCTCAAGTTGTAGTATCGTTGCCTTGAGTTCCTCCTCCCTCTTGGTCATTTCCACCTCACGTTCGGTTAGATGGCTTTGGAGCCTTTGCACCTGACTCCATTCACATAAGAGGTTATTTAGTCGGTCCTTGTTGGTGGATAGAGCGTAACCGACCTTCAAAATACAAAAGAAATGAGTTAGTTCGAATGGGTGAAAATTCTATTTTAGAAGGGATAAATGGTAACCTCTTGGACAAGGGCGCAAGACTTCTCAATTATGTCCACGGGAGAGACATCTTTGAAATGAGAGATCCACTCCGGGGGTACAATGGTCGCTAGATGGTTGAAGGCAGTGACAAGATGGGCCACGACGTCCCTCACCCCCTCATAAAAATCGTCCAACCCAAGAAGCGGGGCGCCTTTTCTAGTTTGAGCAGAGGTCATGGTAATGGTTTTTCCCTTAATTATTTTCTTTGCCGGGGGTGACACAGGCTCCTCAGGTTCGTCACTCCCGGTTATATGACGATGTTTTTTGGATAGTTGGGGAGGAGTTCCAGAATCTTGGGCTAGCGAACTCAGAGCTCGAAGTGTTAATACGCCTTGGGGGGACCCAGTTGGAGTGGTGGTCGCAACGGCTTTACGTTTAGCTTCCGGAGGAACTGGGGTAGTAATGCGTGCTTGGGAACTACTGGACACGCCTCAGCCAGAACACTACAGAAGGGATTGGACCCTTCCCCTCTGCCCCTTTGAGCTCGACATTCCTGTAAGAGAAAAAACAAAAAGGACATTTAGAATGTGAGAAAGTCAAATAAGAAGAAGAGAAGCTATGGGCAGTGTTAGTGACTCATATGGTATCTACCAATGAACCTCTGGGGCGGGGTATTCTCGAGATAAGGCTTGATTCGGCAATGGCCGAGGGATCAAAAATGTCATTGCACTGGCCCGTGAATGCCGCGGCTTTCTTTATTCTCGATCGGATTTGGTGGCTTACTTTGGGGAGATCGCTCCAGAAAGCTGAAATTAGTTCAAGAGTTAACAATGTAGTTAGAAGTCCGAAGGAATATGAAGAGGGGTTTGGGATCTTACCTTCATCCGAGAAGGTGTCGGGGACTAAGATCGGATGACCATCGACCGTCCGGAGTCATCCCCAGTCACCCGTGTCCCAGAACCATTTATCATTGAAGTTCTTATTATAGGAGAGAATGTCGTAAATTAGAGGGGGAACCCCGACATGCTCAGTAAGGTAGTACCAACCGATGTGGGGTTTCGGGTTGGCGTTCAGCCGGTACAGTCTATTTACTTCCTCAAAGGTCGGCTCCCTCAAACCTGCTCGATGCCAGATCACATACCAGCCAATATCCTTCAATTATTCAAATTCACCTGACAAGGGGCGATTTCCATAGAGTGCAGCATTTTGGCGAAGTAGTCTTAGAGGGGCAGTCGAAGCCCGATGTCGAAGAAGGTCGAATAAAGTGCTACTGAACCGTCATTAGGCCGGCTCGCATGTTCAAGGGGGATGGAACTTCTTACTAGATGTTAGCAAAGATGAAGAACCTTTCCCTTAAGATGTCCAACTCAGGATTTGTGATCATTGAGGGTCGGTCCATATCTAAATTGGAGAAGTTCAAAGGATATCGCTCAGGGTCAGGATGTGGTACCTGTTTTTCGTGGGATTGGTTCTCTTCCTCCGAAGGGGTCGGAGTGGTGTTGAGATCCTCGAGGCTTTCGGATCCCGAGCTGATGATAGTTGCCTCTGGGGGTGGAACATGAGGCCTAATCTCCTGAGGAGTTGTCGAGGCGGACTCAGCGTCTGACATTCCTGGAACAGCAGGACCTGAGGAGGATAATCAGTTAGTGGTCAGTTTGAGGAGCATGCCCTACACAAGAACTATTATAACTACCGAGGACCTAACCTAAAGGCTCTAAGTGTCCTAATAATGGCAGAATAGTGAATCTTTTCTACAACATCAAACAGAAGCACATTCAAAAACCCACAAACACGGATTCCCTAAACACTAACCCAAAGTCAAGTAAAAAACACATGCATCCCAATTGTCAAAACCCACCCACAAAGCAGTAATACCACAACAAAAACCCGAAAAGCAGAGCATATTTACACGCAGGCAGGAGCAATCTAAACATATTGAAGAACACAAGAAAGGCAAATGATGGTGAGTCAAGAGAGGAACACACTTGGTTGATGAGGTGGAAAACGAGTGAACTCGGTCGGTGATAGGGGTGGTAAAACGAATCAACGAATCGAATTTGTATCGAATCCTAAACGAATCGAATCGAATCAAAATGTGATGGATTTGTATTTGATTCATTTATTAAACGAATCGAATACGAATATCCATTTATTCGTTTAGTCAATGATATTATTTAATAAAATAATTTACCACACTTGATTTACATTAATTCTTCATAAATATATACATATGAAGTAAATAATTAATATATTTACTAAAAATACCTCACCAAATATCGAAAATGTTACTTTTTCTATGGTCATTAGCTATAATTTCTTGAATCTTAATTGAAAATTAACAAGAACTAGTAAATAAAAATAATAAAATGAATCCTAAACGAATAAACGAATCAATGAGCTTAAATTCGTATTCGATTCGTTTAATAAACAAATCAAATCGAATTGACCCATTTATTAAATGAATCCATTTTTTCAAACCCGTATTCGCTTTAAAGAGAATCGAATCGAACGAATAAATGAATCATTACCCAAATTGCAAGTGTCACGACATGAGTGAAACTAGGGAAAACCCTAATGAGATTTGATGGGCATTAAAGGCAGTAATGATGATTTACGGTTCCCAAGGGACGGTGTTTCAAAGAAGGCAGATGGGGTATTTGCAACAGGCCACCAGCGTCGTTTGGATCGGTGTCAATAGTTTCCCGACCCGGGCACATAATAAAGACGAGGCCGACCGGATCAGTTATCGAGCAAGTTTATGCAGTTTTCTAAGGAGAGAAGCGACCCAATATTAACCAGCATCCTCCTTGCCATTATAGTTCCTGGCACCAACTCACTTACTCGTTGGAACCGAGAACTATGGGATAGATGTTGATGGTGATTTTTGGGCCTAAGTATGGCCAAGAGCTCGGGAAGGGCATGAAGGAAATTTCACATTCAGAACATTGTAGCCCGAGGATTTCGGGTCCGGCCCGACCAGTATAGCTCGGAAGGGCGGGGTAATCTCAGCTCGGTCTTTCGACCTCGTGGGGGAGGGCGGCTCAGTATTGCTCGGGACGAGATTGCAAGTATAAACACAGCTCGGTAACTTACAACCCTCGTAAAGTTCAGATATGACAGGGGCAACTTGATGATTCTCCTCTGACACACGCCACCGAGTGAACGATTGGATACAGGCTGACATCATAATTGTTGCGTGTGGCAGTACCCAAACTGAGTGATTTAATGAAATTTCAGATGGCAGATTTTACTTTCTGCAGAGGTAGACTCACGTGGTTGACGTCACGAGAACGGTGAAATAGTATCATTTTCCTTAGTATATAAAGGGGATGAGAGCACTTTTGTAAGGGTTGGTTAATTTTACTCAAGCACTACTTGTAAGAAACAGTGAGAAAATTCGGCACTATTCGACCACCTGTAAAAATAAGTCGGCCAAGCCCGACGAAGTTATAAAATCAGTATTTTTTCTTGTTCCCGTGGACGTAGGTCGGATCTTTTCCGCCGAACCACGTAAATCCTTTGTTGATCTTTGTGTTTGTTCTCATTTTCTGCTAAGTTTGCTTTTAATTCCCAACAAACCAAATAAATTCACAGTTGGGGAAAGATTGTTCGATGAGTGAGTTTCCGAATTTATCCCTAGAATGAAAATCAGTCGTGAACACAGTGGAAGTCATAAAGCGTAAAGCCAACCATTAATTTTAAGATCTACCAAAAAGCTGGAACAAGCAAATATAAAGTCAAGGGATTCCAGTGACAAAAAGTACTGCAATAAATATGTATTTCCCTTCAGAAAATGATAGGGTAACTACCAAAAATACAAGTAATTTATAGTGAGAACTAGCCCTGTTATTGACGAAGAAGAAAGCAAAAAATGGGCACCAATGTTAATTTCCTCTGTGCTTCATTTCTGATATTCACCCTCATTTTTCACTCATGCTTGCATTATCAAGTAGCTGCTGGTGATATTGTGGCTGCAACAAGAAGGCAAGAAACTGAAATCATTGGTGGCCATGATCCTGCTCTTGTTCCTGAATATCAAGATTGCTCTCCTCCTCCTCCGGTTCCAATATGCCCTACTCCGATACCGCCTCCTCCTCCTCCTGGTCCCTTTGTCAACGAGAGAATCAAACTTGCATACAACGTCATCCAAAAATTCAAGAACAGAATCACCGATGATCCCCAAGGGATTACAAAAACATGGGTTGGTACTGATCTTTGCAACAAGCACAAATATAAGGGTTTTGTTTGTGACATTCGTCCTGATATAAACAAGCTAGCAGTCGCTGGAGTAGACTTCAATGGTTACAACTTTAACGGAATAAACTTTAGCCTCTCTGATTTCCTGGAAAAACTTGAAGACTTGGCCATTTTCCATGCCAATTCCAACAATTTCACCCAATCAATCCCTAAAATGACATCCAAGCTTAAGTTCTTATACGAGCTGGATGTGAGCAACAACAAGCTATCAGGAGGATTCCCAATGGAAGTACTTAATATCAAGAATTTAACCTTCCTGGATCTCAGGTTCAATTCATTTTCCGGGACAATTCCTGGTGAAATTTTCAACCTGGACCTCGATGTTCTCTTCATCAATGACAACAAATTCTCTCAAAATCTTCCTGAAAATGTAGGATCCACAAGAGCCCTTTATTTAACTTTTGCCAATAACAAATTCACAGGCCCCATTCCAAGTAGCATTGGCCGAGCTAAAAACCTGATAGAAGTGCTTTTCCTGAACAACTTTTTCACAGGCTGCTTGCCATACGAGATAGGATTCCTGAGCAACGCTACATTATTTGATGTGGGTTGCAATCGATTGACTGGCCCAATACCGCACTCATTCGGATGCTTAGCCAGCATGCAAATCCTGAACTTGGCTAAGAATCAATTTTTCGGGCCGGTGCCAGAGATGGTGTGCAAGTTGCCGAATCTGGCGAATTTGTCATTATCGTATAATTATTTTACTCAGGTTGGTCCCGAATGCAGGAAATTGATAAAGAGAAAGGTTCTTGATGTGAGAATGAACTGCGTTTTGGATCTTCCGAATCAGAGATCGCCGGAAGATTGCCGGAAATTCTTCTCCGAGAGAAGGAACTGTCCGAATGAGAAGTCGTTGACTTGGGTTCCTTGTGTGAAGAATGGTTATAATAAATTGAATTCAACTGAGACGTTTAATCAAAAATCAATGGCTACAGCTCCATCACCGAGGACTTATGATGCTCTTAAACCTCATTTGTGATTATATCTATGTATGTTATGCAATCAAATCTGCATTTAGAAAATCAAAATTCTCTTATGTTTTATATTTGCATATTTTATGTAGCAGCATTGCAACTAGTTTATAATCAAATAAATCAACTTTTAAATTTAATTTTCCTCTTGAATGAGTGAACCAGGATAAAAGTATTTCCAAATGTTAGAAGTACTTTCATACAATTAAAAGCACTTCGGCATTGCTTAAGTTTGATTTTCTTGGGTTTTTATTTCTGATATATTTTGTATAGCACATCAATATTTAAGGCGTCAATGAAAATTTCAAGTATAAAGAAAATTTAGCAAGTTTTTGAAACAACCCC
The DNA here is from genome assembly GCA_019454045.1 of Zanthoxylum bungeanum. Lineage (NCBI taxonomy): Eukaryota > Viridiplantae > Streptophyta > Magnoliopsida > Sapindales > Rutaceae > Zanthoxylum > Zanthoxylum bungeanum. The sequence continues at coordinate 133,326 of SKCR01033563.1, read as the reverse complement.
AAAATCAAGTAACCTTTAGAAAGGAGAGTGAGCTAATTAGCGCATGATGCCATAAATAAAGTGTTCTCATGATTGTTGTCAGTCGCGGATACACATAAAGGTGGGTGGGATAGTAGTCGTTCAATCCGAAAATTTGTTAAAATATTTTATTTAAATTAATGAAAATCTAATTTATTAATAAGATAAATTTAATTCGTTCTTCATTAAAAGTGTATCTAATTTTATTTTATTTTCTTAATAAAAATCAAATTTAGACCTTATCGAATTAATGTTCTATCTATGCCATTGATTGTTGTAGCTGGAGCAAAAAGCAGAAAGAGAAGTTAAAGAAATTGAGACCCTACAGCTACATGCAGACAGAATTACAAGAAACAACAATACTAATAACAAGAACTCTCTTAACACTAAATTTTTATTTTTTAGTAATCAAAATAGTAAATCCAAAATAAGTTTTTGAATTTCTAAAATTATTTTACGATTGCAGATATTAAAAGACAAAATTTCATTAGTGAACAAGTGGAACCATTATTATTCTAAAAAAAAAAAAACAAGAATATTGTCTTTCTTTCTTTGCCTGATGTGGACAAGAAACCATTTGCTGAATTTTCTGTTCATGGTGCAATGCACGGGAAAAAAGTTAAAGAGGAGAGACTGTCTGATCTTTAATGGGCATGAGCTCATAAGGCAACTTTCTCATGGTTGAAATAGATGAAAACAGGCCTTCGTGGATACCCAAAACTTGATAACCAGATTCGCGAAAAATATTAAATGGATTTATTTTTCTTGGAGAGCCAAATTTTTAGAGATTGTTATGATTGACCAAGGATTTAGGAAAATAGTCTGGCCGATATTTAATTTAATTTTAGAAAACCACCTAATTAGTATTTGTACTTTATATTTTTATTTTTAGCAGGTATCTAACTTTTAAAAACTTAATATTTTCTTAAATACAATATTTAATAATTTTTATTTTTAATTTTAACATTACAACTTCAAATAATAATAATAATAATAAGGACTCGCCTAACCCATTTACCATTCCTAATTACAGTCTTGACTTATTGCTCCAATATATGGCATCACAAACACAACACAAGCATTTATGGTTTTCAAAAGTGTCTCTCTCTTCTATTACCACTACTTGTTGGCTTGCGCACTAAATTTTCTTTTAATGTTTGATCATTGATTTTGGAAATGAGATCCCTTTCTCAATTATTGCCTAAGAATGGCCAATTCAATTGAATTACTAATTCAACTTTTAGAAGTGGCTTCCTCTAAAAAAAATAAACTTATGAAAAGTGGGTTTTCACCATATAATTTTCTCTATCAAAATTTTATATATCTTCCAATTAAAGAAATACTAAATAAATAGAGGTGATAAAATATTGACAAAAACAAACAAAACAATGTCATTTAAAAATGAAAAACAAAGACAAAACGACGATGTTACATTATGCCACTCTTTTGTCTATATTATATTTCTCTTTGATTTATAACAAAAATGTTCATACACTGTGACAAAATGTAAATAAAAAAGGAAAATAATACATCAAATTAAAATAATCTCAAGACTGCGAGAGTGTCACCCCAATGAGTAATTTTTTGGTGTAACAAATACATGGATGACGTGGTATCACCAACAAATTAATAAATGACATGTATGATTTTATACCCATTTTTAATGATTTTTTAAATATTTTTAGCACGCGTGATAATTGATTATTGGATTGTTACATGAATAACGTGATACCTCCGTTATATTGAATATTTTCTCCACCTCTCTATATTTAATATTAATTAACAAGTCATTTATAAAAAGACTAGACAAATTAGATCATAATGTTACCCACATCCACCACTACAACTAATACAATACCAGAACATTTTTGTAATTCATCATGACATATAAGAACAACTAACCACAAACATTATATATAAATTGATGAAAAGGCAAAAAAAATATTTCCATTAGCTTTACAGAATGAGACTTTGAAGTTTCAACAACCACACTAAGTACTAATAATATAAATAAAAAACCACATTTCAAAATCTCTTAATACCCATCTTGATTCTTCCTCTTCCTCATTATATGAAATGGAAAGCATCACTACTTTCCAAATCAAGCACATAAATCACTTCACTTTCATCTTCTTCCTCCTTCTCCTTCCATGTTATTTCCTCAGCATAATGTGCCAGCAGGATTATTCTCAAAGCCCATGCTCATGCCCATCACCTCCTCCATTAGTACCAGAAAACTTAACCTTCTTAGACCAAAGGCTTGCAATCGTTTACTCAATTATTCAAACCTTCAAGAACACAATAATATCAGATCCCTTCAATGTCACAGCCACTTGGGTTGGATCAGATATTTGCAACTACAAAGGCTTCTACTGTGGTAACCCACCTGATAATCTCACTGCCATTGCCCTCGCTTCCATAGATTTCAATGGATTTGAGCTTGCTGCCCCGACCCTCGATGGCTTCCTCGATCAACTTCCTGATCTTTCCCTCTTCCATGCAAATTCCAACAAATTTTCAGGCATCATCTCTCCAAATCTTGCACAACTTCCATATCTATACGAGCTAGATATAAGTAACAACAACTTTTCAGGTACTTTCTTTAGTGAACGGCCAGATTTATATATATATAAAAGAGAATCCAATAAGAGATCCCTTTACTTAACTTAAGGGATACACTAAAAGACAGAAAAATAAAAATTTCAATGATGTATTGTTTATCTTTTAACATCTTACAATATGTGTTTTTCTATCTTTTAATATGTCCCTTAATTTTTTAAGTTATAGATCTCTTATTAGAACCTCACTATATATTATATATTATATTATTTCAAAGAAGAAGAGAATCTAAATACTCTATCAATTCTATAAATATTAACTTTTATTTCGTGGATCACCGTTGACTAAACCTCGAACGGACTGAGAACAAGATTTGATGAATATGAGCTTCCACTGTAAGGAATAAAATCCAATACCTACTATATATAAATAAGGATCTCTTGACCAACGTTTGTTGATAACTTTTCAGGTGCTTTCCCATTGGCAATTCTTGGCAAAAATGACCTATCATTTCTAGACATCCGGTTTAATTTCTTTACCGGTTCACTCCCTCCTCAAGTTTTTATGCAAACCCTAGACGTGTTATTTCTTAACAACAACAATTTCATGCAAAAGCTCCCTCATAATCTTGGTTCAACACCAGCAATTTATCTCACATTCGCCAACAACAAATTCACAGGATCAATCCCTAGAAGCATCGGCAATCTTTCCTCGACGTTAAACGAAGTCTTGTTCATGAACAATTTTCTGACAGGTTGCCTCCCTTATGAGCTAGGATTTCTGAGGGAAGCTAGGGTTTTTGATGCTAGCAACAATCTATTGACTGGCCCATTGCCATGCTCCTTAGGGTGCTTGGACAAGATTGAGCAGCTGAATTTTGCAGGGAATTTACTTTACGGACAAGTACCTGAAGTGCTGTGTGCATTGAATAATTTGGTCAATTTATCACTGTCGAATAATTATTTCACAAGAGTAGGGCCATTGTGTAGGAAGCTAATCAAGAGTGGGGTGCTTGATATGAGGAGAAATTGTGTTCATTATCTTCCTCATCAGAGATCATTGCATCAGTGTGCGGTGTTTTTCTTGCACCCTAGGTTTTGCTCGTACCCTTTATCGTATAATAAAATTCCTTGCAGCAGTGTCTCTCCATGGAGCCGATCGAGGAGAAATAATTCTTCAGTTGCTTACAAGGCTCTTGTGAAGAATAGATCGTTGTAAAAGGATGATTATTGATGGATATTGTTCGAGAATATATTATATATTGATGAATTAAATTAAAATGAATTATAGAAAATGCATATCATTATATGCAATACGGTTGAATCCTTTCCTCGCATGCGAACATTTTGAACTTTGGGTCAAATTACCTATATATGTATCTTTTAACCCCATTATATATACTCTGTTGAAGTCTTTTTTTTTTAAGTGTCTATCCATATTAACTTAGATCTTTTCAATATCGTTTGACATATGACAATAACGAGAAACTCTTTGATATTATCATTGCATAAGTGACGTGATATCACGAATCAATATTATATAACATGTAAGAGTTGCGTTAAATAATACTATTATTTATTTAATTATTTTTTATTATTTAGGATACATAACAAGATATTATTAGATTGTTACAAGAGTAATATAGTACCACCGTTTCATAATATAATTTTTCCAAGACCAATTGCTAATTATTAGGAATTATATCTGTTTGGCCACAAACTTACATTTTATAACTCAACCTTATATTTATCCTTTTGCTTTAAGGAAGTGGAAGTTGATCATGTAAGCCAACCACATTTATATAGCTTTTGGTAGCTAGCTTTTCTTATTAGAACGCACTGAAAGAAATGGAGAGACATTATGACGAATTAAAATGTTCATATTGTTTGGTTTAGGCCTTCAAAAATCTCTATCATATGGAAATAAGATTTTTTTTTTTTTTTGCCATCTGCCTACTTTCCAAGTGGGGTGAGGGGCAGCCTTGAGTTATCCTATATTTTGGTAATGATAAATGATAATAAAAAAATCATATTATATTCTTATAAATTAAAATCTCTCTCTTAGAACCTTAATTTTGGGCAAAAATTTTGAGTCCATAACTAACCGTCTGTTTAAATTATCCCCAGAGACACCTCTAAGATGTTTTTATTTATTTATTTATTTTTCTGAAATCCATTGATTGATTTATGTCTCTGAGTGCATACTCTATTATTGGTTCAGCACGAACCGTGACAACCCAGACTTAAAAGGAGCTCGTGTGTTCATTCTCAAAACAATGAGAAGTGTACTTGAGGCAAATCATTGAGGTGTGTTTTGTTCTTTGCCCTTCTACTTTTTAAAAAAATAAAATAAATGATTTAAAAAACATACGAAGTATCAAATAAAATCTTACATATCAATCAGATTGACACCCAAGATTTCGCAAAAACATAAGCTGTCTTATTAAAACCTTTTTTAGTAAACCCAAAGAAAAAACCAAAGAAAAAGAATACCAGCCTTCCATCAAAAACATCGCTAAACAATAACTCCTTTGCTCTTCTATATAACCAAATATTGATAGTAATAATCTCTGAATTGTGTTTCTATCATTCTTCGTCTATTCCTCATAAGACAATTTCTCATGAATGGGATTTGTTCAATCGCCACTTCTTGGTGATGATTAGGCTTCACCAATCCAACTTCATCCACAAGTTGACTCTTTCACTGCCTTTCCTCTTGCTTCTTTCTTCACCAATCTTAAGAATCTGACTCATTATCACCAACTTTTCAATGTAAAATTGTTTAGCAGAGACAGGCCATGTGACCATAGGCAAGCCAGCAGTCAATCAATCAAAAGTTGAATTTCATCCACAATGTGTCACAAATCCCCTAATTACTCCATGACCATAACAGAATTGTGCCTCTTTGAAGTCAGCCATTTCAATTTCAAGCACCCTGTTCATCTATGAAAGCTTGCTTTCCCCTCAAAGCTTTATGATAACAATTTTATATAGCACGTAAACTTACATATCACATAAGTAGTATAAAATTATTGATCCCACAAAAAGCTACTATTAATATCGTCTCAACTTTAGACTCATTTAAACTAGCGATTATGAAAGAAGAATTATTAACTAACAAACTAAAGCAAAAGCAAAATAATAATAAACTTAAAGACACAAGATAATAAGATAACAAGAACCTATGATTACATATTTCTCACAATATTCCCTTAAATCTTTATCATTTCTTTATAACTGATCAATTGTGATGGATTATTAAAAAAAAAAATGAAGTTATCTATAAGTCTCTTCCGACGGTCGAGTAGAAAAGCCTAACTTAGTTCAATTACCTATATTTCTATGATAATTAAGCTAAGAAAAACTCAATACGATCAAATTCTAATTATGATTACACATGTCCCGCAGGTATATTCCTATTATGTACGAATATCGATTTTATGAATATGATCAAACGTTATCAATTCTCAAGGCTAAACCAAAATTTCATTTTCTAAGTTTATTAGGATTTACCATAACTAGAGATGGCAACGGGAGGGTATGGTATGAGATGCCAATACCCGTACCTCACTCTAGATGAGTATGAAAATTATTCATTTACCCGCCCCTAACTTACCGAGCCTCCAAGCGGGTCCCCGATCACATGGTGATTTTACCTCTATTTTAAAAGGGATGTGAATACCCGTGCCTAGCTCGTCCAACCAATGAATATAAAAATTGAGCCTTATCCATCCCAACGGGCCCCCATCCCTCTATGGATTTTTACCATCCCTAACCACAACTATCATATTGATAATCAAATAATAAAAAATACTAAATATAAAAAATGATAAATAATCCACATAAAATGTGACTAATCAATTATAAAAGAGATTCATTAATCAAAATTTCATATTGGGTTCCATTATAATCTTGGAATAAGATCTAGTCATGATGAAGAAGATAAACAAAAACTGTAAGGATTTCCTCATGAACTATTCACAGGAAATCTCCTTACGCAGCGGAAACACACATAGACCTCAAGATCACACTTGAATATTTTTTATGTGCATGTCAGAAATAGTCCATTAGTAGTCCCGAAATAGTCGCAATAGATCTGGAAATTTTACAACAAGTCTGGGCACTTTTATTTTATTTTACTTAATTAATTTTTCAAAATTAAATACCATAATATCAAATATTTAGGTATATTTTTGAAATCAAATTTTCAAAAATATTTTATCAAAAAGATTAAAATAAATATATCAAAATAATAAAGAAAAATTTAAACTCTTAAAATTTTAAATTTTGATTATCTCATAATGCATTGAAAAATTTATATTAAACTATTTAACATAGTTTTATATTCATATATTTGACATGTATATGCTTGTATATTTGAAATCGTGTGATGAGTTTGTGTCACGTGATATGTGTGCATGTGTGTGTGTGTTCAATTGGTTGATAATCTCGTGGTGTAATAATCGAGTTAGTTAGGGATCCATTCGGACGAAATTCATCTGATACGAGCATTGTATGTGTAAGCCAACCATATGTATATTGTTGGGTTTCTAGTTAGTCCCAAGATCGATTTCAAGCAAGAAACATGTTTGAATACAGCAATGAAGAATGACAGAATCATACTTACATTGATCGGATTTTGCGATGCGAGGAACAACAAAAACTTTTCTCCCCTCTATGGTGCTCTCGGCAGTGGGCAGTTTTTGTGCTCTATGAAATTCGGTCACCACCTCCAAATGTGCTCCAAGCTCCAAACTTTATGTGTGATTCCTTGCTCACAGGTGGGTTTCCCTATCACCTTCGCAAGACCTCGAATGTGTGCTAGCACCTTGGAATTTTGCCACAAAATTCCCTAAGCTTCCTCTACAACTCTCGGCAATAGCAGAAAATTAGGAGAAGAAAATGGCCCCCTGGGCGTGAGAAGAGAAGAGAAGAATGAAAGAGGAAAGTCAAAAGTGTTGTGTTAAGTTTGATTTCTAAAATCAATATTTAAATGATATACCAAAAGTACAAGGTATTTTTCATTTAATTCTTACATATTTGGAGTGTATAATAAGTTATCATCATTGTCACCAAAACCCATCACCAAAAACAACTAAAGTGACAAGTGATGTCATAACTGATGTGACAAGTGGGCCCCACTCGATTCAAAATACGAGTGGGCTCGCAAACACTCCCGGGCTCGGGTTCGCTAATTCTGATTAACGAATTTTCCGTTGCGACGTAATTAAATCAAATTCAATTAAATAATTATGTCTAGCAAAATTACTATTCACGTCGCTAACGAATTAATTCTAAATTAACTCGTTCGCCCGAATTAAATTCTAAATTTAATTCCGCGTCGAAATCCAATTTCGTATAATATATCGAATATATTATTTTATCGATTAATTCCAAATTAATCGTTCTATCTCTTTAAATAATATTTTATCCCGGATAAAATATCTCCGTAATTAATCCCAAATTAATTTTCTCTCTCTTATAATTAATCCCAGATTAATAAAGTGCGAGTCATACGTCATCGGTGAATCTTTGGGAAGCGACCCATGAGATCCCCATATATGTTGGTAGTAAATCCGGTCGTCGGACTATCCGAACACGTACGTACCTAGTACTACGTTTTTACGATTTACAAGACATGATTGGCTTCTAGCAAAGCATCGTGCCTACCCAATTCTCTAGAAATATTCTTATAGGAATAAATGATCTATATCAGACGTAGTATACGTAGTATTGCGTATTTCGATCCAGCATCGGATGTCACGTGCAAGGCCTGGGGCTGGAAATATGTCTGCCCCGTACGAAGCACATATCGGATCTCTGGTAACTAGTCTCTATAATCGGATAAACATGACCTAGTCATAATATCCCGATAGCTGCAGCATATAAGAGCACCAGTTCCGTATCCTACGTGATCATCATCTCCACTATGACTGGAGTGATACTTCCATCTCGACTTCACACCCAATACACTACGATTCTAAATACACCCAGAAGAGGCGTACACAGAACCGGTTAAAGCCCTGGACGACCAAAACCAAAGTATATTGATTGTCGCAAGTATTAGCGGTGCAAGTCTCAGGTTAAGACCAAATACACCTACCCTGATTCGGACTTCTATAGACACATAGTCATACTACCAATGGAATTCCGAGGGGTCTATCCAGAGCGAAGCTGTTTCCGTACCATCGGTAAACACAACCTCCTATTACACTTGCATGAGTATCCTATACCCAAATATATGAGAACTATGCCATTATGCTCCCACAACGCGCACAAGTGTAATACTAGTCTTTTACGCATTATCGATGTCCAATCTCGATAATACTCCGACTAGGGATATTTAATGATTAAACCTTCGTGGATTGATACTGTCTCAAATCATCTCAATTCGGAACTAATCATATGGACCTTCTATCATTTATACATCTTGGTAATCTAATTACAAATGATAAAAGAGCAATTTCTTTTGTCACATAGTTAATTTGTACAACAACACCATGATCTGTACAAATAGTGATGCTATGGGCCAATTGTCCAACAATCTCCCACTTGGCCTATAGCCAATCACTCAAGTGTCCTACACCCGAACTATGGATGGTTCGCTCAATACTTCTGCTGAGAAAATGCTTTCGTTCATAATTATCATCTGATGCGATTTATTCGATCATCACATCGCCACGATGTATGATCCGAACGAATCAGATGTATAATTGAAGTATATATCTGGATCGTTGATGAGACCATTAATTCTTTAGCCTGTGCTGAAGCCTAGCTCAGCTGCTAACAGAACTACTCCTAATCTAATTAGGATTATTATCGATCCAAAAGGCTTCTATTGATGCCTCAGCTGCAGTAATAATCCACTTTTGTTGTTTATTCGGTAACAATATCTTGCTTGGAAGATTTCCAGCTCACTGTTCCGTTATTCAAACTTTACAGTACCTTTGTTATGACTTATAGTCGTAATTATCGGTTTGAAAACTTGTAGCAGTGAACCCAGTCACTTCAAGTTCTCTTTTTTCCATAGTATAAGAAAACATCCTTAGTTCATCTAAGATACTAAAGGATGTTCTTAACATCAATCCAGTGACTATCACTTGGATTGGCCTGATTGTGACTCCATATGCTCAAAGCATATGAGACACCAGGTCGCGTACATTTTTCAATGTACGAGTTCTCGGAGAGTACCAACAACTTTTAGATCTATCCCAGTAGATCTTTATTCATAGAATAAAGGTTGTCTCTCCCAAGAATTCTATGGAGAATTTTCATGAAAGCCAAGCTTTCACCGATAGTATTATGGGAATATCATTTCCAAGAAATGACATGTCATCATTTATTTAGGACATTCATTGTCAGTGCGCTCCCACTAACCTCCTTACATACACAAGAATCATTTTCGTTTTGAATTAAATCATATACCATTATGATTACATCAATACGATAATTCCAAGAACGCAATACTTGCTTCAATCCAAACATGGATCGAATTAACTTGCAAACCTTGTTTGCTTGTTTTGGTACGACAAAACCGTCAGGATGTTGTAAACATCCTCCAAAAGGTTTCCTTTTAAGGAAAACGATTTTGACGTTCAGCTGCCACATTTCATAAATGAAACATGCAGCTTCAGCAAGTATTATCCAAATGGATTTAATAATGGCAACTGTTAAAAGGTTTTGTCGTAATCGACACAATGTTGATAACGATACCTTTTTCGCCACAAGCCTAGCTTAGTACGTTGGTATGTTGCCTTCCATGTATGTCTTCCTTGAAGACTTATATAGTACTAATAGGCACAATGTCTTGCGGTACATCAACCAGTGTCCAAACTTGGTTGGTATACATGTAATCCATTTCGGACATCATGACACTTTGCCATAATAGGGATTCGATACCTTGTATCACTTCCTCATACGAAGTCAGTTTGTATTCCTCAATAAGATTGACATCTTTATGAGGTGAGATCAGAAACCCATACCCCATGTTATTTTCTGCCTCTCTCCGACTTACGTGGTTCTTATGTATTCGAAGATTATTGGTATAGTTTCATCCTTGATGAACTATTTGTGTTCCATTAAGGAATCGGTGCCTGGAATAGTATTACTCCGATTTTCATCGAGTTTTACTTTCCTCCCACTTACCACTGCATATAGGTATTCCCCTTAGGAAACCCGCATGGCGAGCAACAATTACATTGTTCTCTAGTGAGTTGTATAAGTACTATACTTTAGTGTCCCTAGGATAACCTACAACTTAGGCACTTATCCGATTTGGGTTCTAGTTTGGTATCATCCAAACATATGCCTAGCATTCCCAAATCTTCAGGAATGAGAAAACCCGGTTTCTTTCCTGTTCATATCTAATATGAAGTCTGTCAAACAGATTTTTATGGAACCTTATTCAAAATAAGTTTTGCACTGTTTAAAGCTTATCCCATGAAGAAAATGGTAGCTTAGAGTGACTCATGATTAACCTAATCATGTCCAACAAAATTTGATTTCTCTGTTTGGACACACCGTCAAATTGACGTGTTCTGGGAGGAGTCCTCATTGAAAGAATACTATACTCTTTCAAGTATATGAGAAACTTATTGTTTAAGTAATTTTCATCATGGTCCAATCATGGTGTTTAATACTTTAGCCGATTTGTTTGTCTACTTCGTGTCGAAACTCTTTGATTTCATCAAAAGTTTCCGATCTGTGTTTCAAAAGAAACACATAACCATAACGCGATGCCACATCCATAAAGGTCACGAAACATTAATATCCACCTCTAGCCTAGCTAGATATGGGCCCACTTACGTCACTATGAACGAGGGTTAACAGATCGGTGGCACTTATACTTTTACCAAGTAAATGTGTTTTAGGAACTTTGCCCAATAAACTAGATTCGCAGACATTATTTGAATATAATCAAATCTGTCCTAGTATCCACTCTTCGAAAGTGTGGATATACGAGTCTTGTTAATTGTGTCCCAGACAACAATGCCACAAATAAGTCTCAACAGATTAAATCAGTTTGAGCTATTTGTTTGTCATATCATAGTTCGAGATTTATTTATATTCAAAATATAAATGCTGTTATTCACATCTAATGTGATTATCTCAATATCATCTTTATAAAATGAAACACTTTAGTGTTCTAGAATATAAAGGTATATCCGCAACGGATTATACTCTGATATAGAGATAATGTTTCTAGTCAAACTAGTTACATTGTAACAGTTTCCTAATTTAAGTACACACCCGAACGGTAGTTCCTAAACTTAAGTTTCTACGGTTAAAACAGCGACTCTCGTCCCATTTTCGATTCGTAGATAGTACTCATCTGAAATCAGTATCCTGCTCTCAGCAGATTCTGTACATCAGCAAATATTTATGTACCACATTTAGTATCTAAAATCCAATTTTAATACTAGTAGTGAACATGCTTATGACAAACATATTTGAAGTCGGAGCCTTGCCCGTCTTCAATTCCTTCATGTCTTCCTTGTCCATACGACAGTCACGCTTCCAGTGACCCCGTTTGCCACAGTTTGGGCAGACATCTTGGGATATGTCTTTTGTCTTCCCAGAAGATTATAATGACTTTGCCTTTGCCCTTTTTCACACCCCAGAAGCCTTCGGCCAAGCCTTGGCCTTCCAGAATGTCGAAGTAAGATACGCGTTGCGCTTCTTACCTTATTGCAAAAATCTGGCTTTGTCTCATTGAGTATAGCCATTAACTCTCCAAGAGTTTTCTATTGTAATTAGTTCTTCTAAGATCTAAAGATAGATTTATGACGATCCTTCAATTCATTATCATACTATAAGGATCTAATCCTTAGTTCTGAATAAGAAATTAAGGAGTCTATTTGGCAAGCATAATGGATTAAGCACTTAAGTTATCATTACATGAATATTCCAAATATCATGTTCTACTATTTGCTCACTCAACTCCGGCTTAGGCTCGAGACGTCACTATATCAAATAAAGTAACTTCTCGGTTTCCAGGACTATCCTAAGATTTTATTCCCAATTTGAAAATTAAAGCCGTTTAAATACATTTTCACCCAGGTTTATATTTTAAACACTAATATTTCAGTTATCTTGATTGCTATAGTCCAACTATCCAATCAACGATTTTAGGTACTATTGATTATAATGATTACTATAGTCCAACTATATAATCAACTATAATTTAATTGATTAAATTCAATTATATTGATTACTATAATCCAATTATAAAATCAACTATTAATTGAAATAATTTGAATACAATCCATCTGTTTTATTTAAAACAACAATTAAATATTAGTCCAACTAATAAATAATTACGTATTGACGAAAAATTGAAATGAGCGCGTATGGCAAGTAACTAAACGAATATTGCAAATTTAATATTTGCCTCCCACTATTTTTTCGGCGAGCCTCTAACCCTCTGTTGAGTACTCTCGGGAAACCTTGTTTCCTAGGGGGCTAGGATCCCGTTAAATAACACACAATCTTGACTTTGGCCAACAAATTGTATGATAATTAACTAGGTAGATCTCTAAGATTAATTGGATCTCATCCAATTCCTAGATCCAGTAGGTGGACATCCAAGTCCGAAACATATATCTTATATATGCCAATATATCCAATATATTGCCTAACCTTTTTCCTCTAAATCAATTAAGCCTTGGCTTTGGCATAACAAACTTAATGATCTCAGTTAAGCGGAACCCATTGACTATGGAAAGCTTCGTAATCAATGTCGATGGACAAGAAGTGATCTTGACTTTGGCCAACAAATCACAACTTGGACAAGACACCGATATGGAACAAAGCCTTCATGATTCAAACACATCCGCAACGGACAAAGGTCTTGACTTTGGCCAACAAACCAGTGCCAATCTTGGATCTTGAGTAAGAATCACTCAATGGAAGGAAAAAGCTTAATATGTGATGAGGGTTTTTCGCGTAATTGGCAACCAATTAATTATCTTTGTTAGGTCTCATCATCATACACCCTTAAACATGCATTCTAAACACATAATAAGGTGCGTAAGTAAATAAATAATAATGATATGCGGATGGATACTTAACACATTGTTCATAGAACAAATCTCTCCCTTTCCTCTCTCCCGCTAGCACAAGTATTACTTCTACCCGATTACTAAACACTTCTAAAGAAACCTCATTTACATTGAGGGGAATAGGTGAGAAGAGAAATACATAGAGTCAAGAGGAGGTAATAGGCTGGACACGCATGTCCAATTAATAAATTCTAAATTTATTACAACAATTTCCAAAATTTCCCTCACCCATCTAATATCCATCCGATATACATTATTCATACATCGCATCCATGTATTGACACAAGCATGTTATCAATCAATCTAATCCAATTAATTAATCTGATAATTAATAACCATCCAATGTTCAAACAACGATTTGATTTTGCGCGAGTCAAACTCGTTTTGCGAATAAGTACTCAAAGTACGAATTCAAGAATTATATTAAACTACAACATTAAATCCAATTTAATTTGTATTTAATACTAATTCCTATTTAATTCCAAATTAAATATTACACTATTAATGTGCCTTTACGACTTATATTCCAAATCTAATCGTTACGGGTCTCAAAGCCCGATTAACATCCAATGTCAATTTAATTAAAGTCCAATGGGCTTTAATTAATTTCATAAGGCATGGACTTTTGGTCAATATGGGTCAAACCCAAATACCAAAGCCCATTTAAGGAATCACCCTTATTTGCCAAGAAATCAATTTAGGTCCATTAGGCCCAATTAAAATTAAAGGTTCATTAAGTTATAATTGGACTTTATGGAAATGGTTTTGGGCCCAATTGGATCCAACCAGTTAGCCTGAACCAAACTTGGCCCAACCAAGCCCATTAAGCCCAACTACAACTTTACAACCCAATTCCAAATTTGGCCCAATTAATTAAATTACCAAAATTCCAAATTTCATAATTTAATTAACCTAAAGTGTTTGCCATAATTAATTACCCAAATTAACATTTCCAAAATACTAATTCACACAATTAATTATGCTAATTATCATCAACACATGTCCAACACATTTGAATAAAGAATCATATCATTTTACATGCTTCATAGTCTCGGCATTTTAGGGTTTTTTATTGTTCGATTCGGTTTCAATCCAATTAAATCCACAATCAACATTCCCCAAATGATTTCAACTCATCCAATGATCAAAATCAAAAAAATACCAGGACTTAGGGCAACTCCAAGTATTCGGCCAAGCCTGTTTTTGGGGAAAATATGATCCAATCGATATTTCATGAAATTGATCATATACAACTTCAATACATCATCATTCAAGCATACTCAATCAATCAATTTTATCAAATCATGCTCAAATAGATTTTACCCAAATTTTACCCTAATTCATTTCATGTTCAAAATGGCTCAAGATACCATTGTTGGGTTTCTAGTTAGTCCCAAGATCGATTTCAAGCAAGAAACATGTGCGAATACAACAATGAAGAATGGCAGAATCATACTTACATTGATCGGATTTTGCGATGCGAGGAACAACAAAAACTTTTCTCCCCTCCATGGTGCTCTCGACAGTGGGTAGTTTTTGTGCTCTATGAAATTCGGTCACCACCTCCAAATGTGCTCCAATCTCCAAGCTTTATGTGTGATTCCTTGCTCACAGGTGGGTTTCCCTATCACCTTCGCAAGAACCCGAATGTGTGCTAGCACCTTCGAATTTTGCCACAAAATTCCCTAAGATTCCTCTACAACTCTCGGCAATAGCAGAAAATTAGGAGAAGAAAATGGCCCCTTGGGCGTAAGAAGAGAATAGAAGAATGAGAGAGGAAAGTCAAAAGTGTTGTGTTAAGTTGATTTCTAAAATCAATTAAATGATATACCAAAAGTACAAGGCATTTTTCATTTAATTCTTACACATTGGAGTGTATAATAAGTTATCATCATTGTCACCAAAACCCATCACAAAAGCAACTAAAGTGACAAGTGATGTGACAACTGATGTGACAAGTGGGCCCCACTCGATTCAAAATACGAGTGGGCTCGCAAACACTCCCGGGCTCGGGTTCGCTAATTCCGAATTAACGAATTTTCCATTGCGACGTAATAAAATCAAATTCAATTAAATAATTATGTCTAGCAAAATTACTATTCACGTCGCTAACGAATTAATTCTAAATTAACTCGTTCGCCCGAATTAAATTCTAAATTAATTCCGCGTCGAAATCCAATTTCGTATAATATACCGAATATATTATTTTATCGATTAATTCCAAATTAATCGTTCTCTCTCTTTAAATAATATTTTATCCCGGATAAAATATCTCCGTAATTAATCCCAAATTAATTTTCTCTCTTATAATTAATCCCAGATTAATAAAGTGCGAGTCATACGTCATCGGTGAATCTTTGGGAAGCGACCCATGAGATCCCCGTATATGTTGGCAGTAAATCCGGTCGTCGGACTATCCGAACACGTACGTACCTAGTACTACGTTTTTACCGATTTACAAAACATGGTTGGCTTCTAGCAAAGCACCGTGCCTACCCAATTCTCTATAAATATTCTTATAGGAATAAGTGATCTATATCAGGCGTAGTATACGTAGTATTGCGTATTTTGATCCAGCATCGGATGTCACGTGCAAGGCCTGGGGCTGGAAATGTGTTTGCCCCGTACGAAGCACATATCAGATCTCTGGTAACTAGTCTCTATAATCGGATAAACATGACCTAGTCATAATATCCCGATAGCTGCAGCATATAAGAGCACCAGTTCCGTATCCTACGTGATCATCATCTCCACTATTACTAGAGTGATAATTCCATCTCGACATCACACCCAATACACTACGATTCTCAATATACCCAGAAGAGGCGTACACGGAACCGGTTAAAGCTGGATGACCAAAACAAAATTATATTGATTATCGCAAGTATTGGCGGTGCAAGTCTCAGGTTAAGACCAAATACACCTACCCTGATTCGGACTTCCATAGACACATAGTCATACTACTAATGGAATTCCGAGGGGTCTATCCAGAGCGAAGCTGTTTCCGTACCATCGGTAAACACAACCTTCTATTACACTTGCATGAGTATCCTATACCCAAATATATGAGAACTATGTCGTTATGCTCCCACAACGCGCACAAGTGTAATACTAGTATTTTACGCATTATCGATGTCCAATCTCGATAATACTCCGACTAGGGATATTTAATGATTAAACCTTCGTGGATTGATACTGTCTCATATCATCTCAATCTGGAACTAATCATATTGACCTTCTATCATTTATACATCTTGGTAATCTAATTACAAATGATAAAAGAGCAATTTCCTTTGTCACATAGTTAATTTGTACAACAACACCATGATCTGTACAAATAGTGATGTTATGGGCCATAATTGTCCAACATATATATTGTTTGATTATCTGCTTTATGATGTATTGGTTGTTGTGTATACTTCAATATTGGTTGCACGATGACTATATGTATGTTTGAGTGTATTTGTGTGTGACGAAATCTGTGATATGTATGGACTGTGTGTGCTATTGGGGAATGAAAGAATGACTTGAAAATCGGCGTGAATATAAGATGTTATAAGTGTGTTTGTTAAATTTGTTATTGTATGTGTTAGTGTCCTAGACATGCCACGGGATCTCTAAGCGTGATTATTGTGTGAATTAATCAAGAAAGTTACAAAATACTTACATTGATTTGGATGAGAAGTTTCAAAACTGTTTCTTGTAAATGGAAGCTCCAAGCCCTCTTTTAGTGTTTCCAACACTTGGGTGAGTCTCCCTATCACCTTGTTTCACTCCTTAATGCGTTAGCATACTTGAATTTTTGCAACAAAAATCCATGGGAGAGAAGAGAAGCTTACGGCTTAATGAGGAAGAATGAGAAAGTGAGTACTGTGAATAGTAACAAGTTACACTTCCAAAGTCAACTAGCCTTTTTATATTTAGGTTGTGTGTTGGATTTGGTTAGTGTGTTGTAAAAGTAATCCAAGCTTTACACTCAACAAATCAAATCCAAAATCAAGCCTAACTACTTCCATCATTAGTCAAACAAATGATGTAAGTGAAGTGGGTCACACCACTTTTAAATTCCAAATTTAAGTCGGCTAACTTAACACGCAACTTCGCTCGGGCCCGGGTTCGTTTAATTCCGAATAAATGAATTTTCCATTGCGACGTAATTAAATCTAATTTAAATAAATAATAATGCATAGCAAAATTATTACGAAAGTCGCTTGCGAATTAATTCTAAATTAATTCGTTTGCCCGAATTAAAATCCAATTTTAATTCCACTTTGAAATATAATTTCAATTAATATATCTAATATATTATTTAATCGATTAATTCCAAATTAATCGTTCTCTCTCTTCTTTCAGAATTTTATCCCAGATAAATTCTTGCCGCAATTAATCCCAGATTAATTTTCTCTCTCTCTTAATTAATCCCATATTAATTCTGTTCGAGTCAAATGTCATCGGCGAATCTTTGGGAGGCGACCCAAGAGATCCCTGGATATGTTGGCAGTAAATACGGTCATCGGACTATCCGAATATGTGCGTACCCGGTACCACGTTCTTATCGATTTACAAGACATGGTTGGCTTCTAGCAAAGCACCGTGCTTACCTAATTCTCCAGAAATATTCTTTTAAGGAATATATAATCTATATCAGACGTAATATATATAGTATTGCGTATTACGATCCAGTATCGGATATCACATGCTAGGCTGGGGCTGGAGTTGTGTCTGCCCCGTATGAAGCATATATCGGATCACTAGCAACTAGTCTTTTTATGATCGGAAAGTCATGACCTAGTCATACTTTCCCGATGGCTATAGCACTATAGAGTACCAGTTCTGTATCCATGCGTGATCATCATCTCCATATGACTGAAGTGATACTTCCATCTTGACATCACACCCAATACACTACGATTCTCAGTATACCCAGAAGAGGCATACACAGAACCTGTTAAAGCCCCGGATGACCAAAACCAAAGTATACCGATTGTCGCAAGTATTAGCGATGCAAGTCTCAGGTTAAGACTATATACACCTACCCTTATTCGGATTCCCATAGACACATATTCATATTACCAATGGGATTCCGAAGGGTCTATCCAGAGCGAAGCTGTTCCCTCACCATCGGTAAACAGAACCTCCTATCACACTTGCATGAGTATCCAATACCCAAATATATGAGAACTATACCGTTAAGCTTCCATAACGCGCACAAGTTTAATACTAGCCTATTCAGCATTATCGATGTCCAGTCTCGATAATACTACGACTAGAGATATTTAATGATTAAACCTTATGTGGATTAATACTGTCTCATATCTTATTAATCTGGTACTAATCATATGGACTTTTATCATTTATATATCCAGGTAATCCAATTACAAATGATAAAAGAGCAATTTCCTTTGTCACATAGTTAATTTTGTACAAGAAAACCATGTTTTTTACAAAATAGTGATGCTATGGGTCATAATTATCCAAAAATCTCCCACTCGGCCTATAGCCAATCACTCAAGTGTCGAACATCTGAATTATGTACGGGTTGCTCAAACTTCTGCTGAGAAATAGCTTTCGTCAGCGGATTTGCAAGGTTATCATCAGATGCGATTTATTCGATCATCACATCGCCACGATGTATGATCTAATGAATCAGATGAAACATTTAAAGTACATATTTGGATCGTTGATGAGACCGCGGTTCCTTAGCCTATGCTGTAGCCCAGCTTAGCTGCTAACAAAACTACTCCTAATCCAATTAGGAATTTATAGATCCAAAATGCTTATTTTACTGCCTCAGCTGCAGCAATATTCCGCTTTTATTGTTTAATCGACAACAGTATCTTGCTTGGAAGATTTCCAGCTCACTGTTCCGTTATTCAAACTAAATATGTACCCTTATTGCGACTCACAGTCGTCTTTATCTGTTTAGAAACTTGCAGCGGTGAACCCAGTCACCTCAAGTTCTCCTTTCCCCATATTCTCAGAAAGAATCCTTAGTTCATCCAAGATACTCAAGGATGTTCTTTACTTCAATCCAGTGACCATCACCTGGATTGGCCTGACTGCGTCTACATATTCTCAAAGCATATGAGACATCAGGTCGCGTATATTTCATAACGTACGAGCTCTGGGAGAGTGTCAGCAGCTTTCTAGATCTTTCCCAGAAGATCTTTATTCCTAGAATAAAGCCTGCTTCTCCCAGGTTTTTCATGGAGAATTTTATGAAAGCCAAGCTTTCACCGATTATAATATGGGAATTTCATTGCTAAGAAGCAATACATCATCAACAAATAGGACAATCATTGTCATTGCACTCCCACTAACCTTCTTATATACACAGGAATCATCTTCATTTTGAATGAAACCATATACCATTATGATCTCATCAGAACGTTGGTTCCAAGAACATAATGCTTGCTTCAATCCTTAAATGGATCGAGTTAACTTGCAAACCTTGTTTGCATGTTTTGGCACGACAAAACCTTCAGGGTGTTCTAAACATCCTCCAAAAGGTTTCCGTTAAGGAAAGTGGTTTTGACGTCCATCTGTCATATTTCATAATTGAAATATGCAGTAATAGCAAGCATTATCCGAATGGATTTAATCATGGCAACATGTAAAAGTTTTTGTCTTAATCGACACTATGTTGATGACGGTACCCTTTCGCTACAAGCCTAGCTTTGTACGTTTGTATGTTTCCATCCATGTTTGTCTTCACTATGAAGACTCATTTGCTACCAATAGGCACAATACCTTCTGGTACATCAACCACTGTCCAAACTTGGTTGGTATACATGGAATCCATTTCGGACTTTATGGCACTTTACCATAAACCGGAGTCGATACCTTGTATCGTTTCCTCATAGTAGTCCGTTCGTCTTCCTCAATAAGATTGACATCTACGTGAGGTGAGATCAGAAACCCATACCTCTTAGATTATTTTTTGACTCTCTCCGACCTATGCGGTTCTTATGTATTAGAAGATTGTGGTACATATTCATCCCTGATGAACTGTTCGTGTTCCGTTAAGGGATCGGTGCCAGGAATAGTATTACTCTGATTTTCATCGAATTCTACTTTCCTCCCACTTACCACTGTATTTAGGTATTCCTCTTAGGAAAACCGCATGGAGAGCAACAAATATCTTTGTTCTCTTGTGAGTTGTGGAATTAGTTACTTAGGATAACCAATTACAAATGGGCACTTATCCGATTTGGGTTGTAGTTTGGTATCATCCAAACATATGCCCAGCATTTCCAAATCTTCAGGAATGAGAAACCCGATTTCTTTCCTGTCCATATTTCATATGGGGTCTGTCCAACAGACTTTGACGGAACCTTATTAAAAATAAGTATTACATTGCTCAATGCGTATCCTTAGAAGGAAATTGGTAGCTTAGAGCGACTCATAATGTAGTTTAGTCAAACTAGGTACATTATAACAGTCTCCTAATTTAAGTACATGCCCCAAGAGCAATTACAAAACTTAGGTTCCTATGGCCAAAACAGCGACTTTCGTCCTGTTTCCGACTTGTAGGTCAATCTCATCTGAAGCCAGTCTCCTGCTAATCAGAAGATCCCGCACATCATTACATTTATATGTACCACCTCCAGTATCAAAAAATCTATTTTTTAAAACCAATAGTGGACACGTTTATTACAATAACCAACATACCTGAAGTTGGAGCCTTGCCCGCCTTCACTTCCTTCATGTCTGCCTTGTCCATACAGCAGTCACACTTCCAGTGACCCCGTTTGCCACAGTTTAAGTAGACGTGTTGGGATTTGTCCTTTGTCTTCCCAGAAGACTGTGACGATTTAGCCTTGCCCTTTTCTTCACACCCCAGAAGCCTTCGACCAAGCCTTGGCCTTCTGGGATGTCGAAGTAAAATGCGCCTTGCGCTTCTTGCCTTTTTAGAAGCTCTGGCTCTGCCTCCTTGAGCATAGCCATTAACTCTCCAAGAGTTTTTCTCTTTTGGTTCATGATGAACCCGCCCCAGCAATTGGGCAGAGACTGTAAGATCAAATCTATATAAGTCTCGGCCTCGTAGGTAATGCTCAGCTAACCTAGCTGTTCGATGTCAGCAATCATCTGCGACACCTAGTGCTCAACAAATGTACCCTCTGACATACGCGAGCAAAAGAGTTTATTTAAGATTACAACCTTGATTTTGGCCAACAAGCTGTATGAAACTTAACTAGGTAGATCTCTAAGATTGATTGGATCCCATCCAATTCCTAGATCCAGTAGGTGGACCTCCAAGTCTGAAACATATATCCAATATATGTAAATATATCCAATATATTTCCTAACCTGTTTCCTCTGAATCAACTAAGCCTTGGCTTTGGCTCAACAAGCTTAATGATTCTAGTTAAGCGTGATCCATTGACATTAGGAAAGTTTCGTAATCGAAGTCGATGAACTAGAAGTGACCTTGACTTTGGCCAACAAGTCACAACCGCCCAAGACATACGATATGGAACAAAGCTTACGCGGTTCAAACACATCTGCGATGGACAAAGGTCTTGACTTTGGCCAATAAACCAATGCCAATCTTGGATCTTGAGATAGAACCACTCAATGGAAGGAAAAATGTTTAATATTGTATTGAGGGTTTTTTGCGTAAATTGGCAACTAATTTATTATCTTTGATTAGGTCTCATCATACACCCTTAAACATGCATTCTAAAAGCATAATAAGGCGTGATAAAATTTAATAATGATATGCGGATGAATATATAACAAATTGTTCTTAGAACAAATCTCTCAATTTCCTCTCTTCCGCTAGCATTATTCTTACTTCTACCCAATTACATAACACTAAAAGAAACCTCATTTACATTGAGGGGAATCGGTGAGAAGAGAAATATAAAGAGAAAAGAGATAATAGGCTGGACACACAGGTCCAATTTAATAAATTCTAAATTTTTTACAACAATTTCCAAAATTGCCCCCACCCATCTAATATCCATCAGATATACATTATTCATACAATACATCCAAGTATTCACACAAAGCATGGTATTCAATAAATCTAATCCAATAAATTAATCTTTGAATCAATGACCATCCAATGTTCAAACAATGATTTGATTTGCGCGAGTCCAACTCGTTTAAGAATAAATACTCAAAATAAGTATTCTTGAATTATATCGAACTAAAATTTCAAATCCAATTTAAATTGTATCCAATATTAATTCATGTTTAATTCCAAATTAAACAATTACACTTTCAATAGTGCCTTTAAGGACTTGGATTCCAAATCCAATCCAATTGGGTCTCAAAGACCCAATTAGCATCCAATACTATTCAATTAAAGTCCAATGGGCTTTCAATTGATTCTTTAGGCATGGGCTTTGGCCATTATGGATCAAACTCAAAATGACGAGGCCCAAGTTAGGAATCACCCTATGCCATAAAACCAATTTAGGCCCATTAGGCCCAATTAAATTATTAAAGGTCCAATGTCATATTTTTTTGGACTTTATGGAAATGGTTTAAGCCCAAATATGATCCAAGACCAAAATTTGGCCAACCAAGCCCATTAGCCCTAATACAACAAATTAGATTAATATATCATTCCAAATTACATATTAATCCATTTCAAGTGTAATTAACACAATTAATCAATTAATCTAGTATTTCCAAAACACTAATTAATCTAATTAATCATGCTTAACATCTAATTTATGTCCAACACAAATTAATCAAAATCAATCTTTCCAACATGCTTCATATCTCACGGCAATGGCAACAAAATAACATCCAATTTAATTTCAATCCAATTAAATCAACATTCAACATCTAAGATACATTTCATGCCATTTAACATATCCAATTGTTAAAAATCAAAAAATCACAATGAGCTACATCTAGGGTACCATTCGGCCAAGGTGTGAATTTTGGGGAAAATTAATCCAATCAATTTTTCTTAAATTCTAAGATGCATAAATCCAATTCATCATCATCCAACCACAACCAAACAACAAATTTAGGAAAATACATACTCCAAGCATAAAATCCCAAATTAAAGTTTATAAACCCTAAAATCCAAATCAAGCTTAAATCTCGCTCTGATACCAATTGTTAGTGTCATAGACATGCCACGGGATCTCTAAGCCTGATTATTGTGTGAATTAATTAAGAAAGTTGCGGAATACTTATATTATGTAGGCACTGTATTTTTGCATATAAGTCCCGATGATGAGTCTCACATGAAGACACTACCTCTTTAAATTATGGAAGTCGCGGGAAACGGACATCGGAAGGGAAGAGTCAGACATTGACATTTTGTTGGATTTAATTTTCTTGTTTAGCTTCGGGTTCACTTGTTGGACCTCTGATTTAAAACACATCCTTAGCCCAAACCCCCGCAAGTCACACACTAAGCCCACACACCACCAAGCCACACACCAAGCCCACCAAAATAAGCCCAGCCCACGCCCAAGAAGACCAAAGCCACGCCCATCACCTTCCCAAAATAACCAAATCACACATTAAACACATGCTAAAATCAAGACAAATCACATTCCCTAATTAAAAGATACAAATCAAATCTCATCAAACACTTTCCTAATTCAAGTAAATCATATCCCTAATTAAAAGAGAAGAAATCAAATAAAATCAAATCACATCCCTAATTAAAGAGATCTTTTCCTTATCACACACTAATTAAAAGATATCCCCATAATTACACAAATCCTTTCCCTATTCGCACAAGGTAAACCCCAACCTTTGCCTATAAAAAGAAGCCTAAACCCAACCTTGAAACCCCTGGCTCATTCACAACTCTCACGGCAAAACACAAACACAAAAACGAAAAACCTAAGCTCACGTTCTCTCACCTCAGTGCAAGACACGACACTTTGAAACAGAAAACCACTCCACTCACACTGCCTCAACTTCACGCAAATACCCCCATGACCAGCAGCCCTTCACGCCACCAACAGTCCACTCCATTCAAGCCATTACCCACCACTGACAGTCCCCTACAATCACGCCGAACAACACATTCACAAACAACCTATCACACTGCCCTCAGTCACGCACAAATAACAGCCATCACACAGTACTCACTCATGCCACAAATAACAGCCCTCACACAATCCTCACTCACGCCACAAATAATAGCCCTCACACAGTCCTCACTCACGCCATAAATAACAGCCCTCACACTGTCCCCATCCACGCACAAATACTGCCATCACAAAGCTCCCATCCTTCACGCATCAGCCCCTTCAACACACCCCCTTGAACTTCACGCATCAACCACTTCAACACAACCCCTCCTCCACGCATCATCCCCCAAAACTGTCCCCATTCACCACAAAGATGCACTGAAAAACTGCACTTATATTACCGAAATTATGCCCCCAAAACAGTCCTAAAATAGGCCCAGTAAAACAACCCCAAAACAGCAGCAAAATAACCTCAAAAACAGTCCCCGAAACAACCCCAAAACAACAGTAAAACAACCTCAAAAATAGCAGCAAAATAGAGGAAACAACAGCCCAAAACAGCGAGGCAACGAAGGAAAATGTTGAACCAGTGAACCAGAGGAGTTGCGGAGCGTTAACCCTTCCGAAGGCCGTGTAACGCACTTCCAAGAGACGACTTAAGAGGTTAGACCTGAGAGCACCCTTTTTATTTATTTACCGCACATTTTTATTTATTTTCTTACTTTATTTCGCATGAGTATTGTGGATTGGTGTATGATATGAATTTCGGATGAATGGAATATGTGTTCTCTCTTGCGGTGTATTGGATGGAAACCCAGATGTAAATTTCGTAATCGAATCTGAATGGACGGTATTGCGGTCTGTACTCGGGATACAATACTACGTACCACTTGAGAGACACACATATTTCGTTTCATCCAACCTTATTTTTAAGCATGATTTAGTCGTTTAGTATGCTATTTATTTTCTTAAGCATGATTTAGTCATTTAGCATGTTATTTTCTTTTTTTTATGCATGATTGAGTTGGTTATTTCCGAGCATGATTAGTTATTTCTTTTGCATTATGAATTTAATTTATGTTTATGTTAAGTTGTTATTTATTTTTGTGTTGGATGATTCATTGTGTTAATGAGATTATTGTGTATTTGACGTTATTCCGACTTATTTTTATGCATGCAAACTTAGCTATAGGTTTTATTTTCATGTACGTTAACTTAGATAAAGGATACTCTTGGGAATATATTTTTTCATAGGCTTGGTTAGATTATTGCACAAATCTTTTCATTACAAGTGGCATAAGTAAGAGACTATTCTGAACCCAACGTTTTGAGGTCTTCCCTTGCGAGGGGTGTGTTTGGCCTTAAATCATTTTCCCAGTTCACACTGGGTGGCGACTCCTTTATTCTCCGGTTTAGTCCCCCGTGGGCTACTCCGTACTCCCGACCAGGCTGCGAGCCTGGAACATCGTCGTCAAGTTTTGTGTCCTACAGTGTGGTGACTCCACGAGCCTGGAACAACGTCGTCAAGTTTCGTGTCCTACAGTCTGGCGACTCCACTAGGGATAGAGAATCGGCCCCGAAATAATGTCTTATAATGTTTGTGATTTGTGCTTTAGTTAACTGTGTCTATTGTGGGTTGAAGGGGTTTAATCAAAGGCATTATTAAGGCTAGGTAATGGTTTGGTGTCTTCATTCATTCATTACCTTTCTATAAGGAAAAGCTGTGAAGACACCTAGATAATCATTTACCCGTAGCTCACTGTGACGGACTAATTTAGAGGACTTGTTGTTTATTCCTTTCACCAAGGCGATAAGAGCCTAAGAGGCTTGGGTATTTAAGAGAGTTCGCTCCACCCTCCCTCTGGGGAATCTACAATAGGAAATCCATTTGACAATCAGTCATACACCATAACTCGTTGACACGTACCTTAAGGTATAAAAAAGGTGCGCTCACTTGGTCGCTCGAACCCTTGAGTGAGGAGTCCTAGTTGTGGGAAATCCTTCGTCAGCGGGAGCCTTTGTCTACATCCCTATAAACCCACATGTGAACCATAGTCATAGGACCAATAGAAACTATTCCTTTATGCTTGCATTTAGGACCATCACCATTTGGATTCAGTTGGACTTTTTATCATAAGGTATGGGCTTGTTGGACCATTTAAACTGGGACGAGTTCGTGCTTTATGGAAATTGGGCCAAAAGCTTCTAAAATGCTGATGGGCCACTTTTTGTTTGGGCCCCCTATCATTTGAAGTTGTTTAGCCACATTATCGCAAAAGTGTAAACCTGTTGGGCCTTTTTCAACTGGGATACGTTTGCACCTCGCAATAATATGATTGAATACTTTAAAATGATAACGGGCTAACTTGTATGAAAACCTTAATGTACTTAAAAGATCCAAACATGATCCAAATATGTCAGAAGCATGAGTCTGATATATGTTTTGATAACCATATGCATATTATACCTCATACATCGGACGCATCTCATGCATCTCATGCATACACGCATCATGTTAACCCATGTGTCTTAAAAGCCATCATAGATATCCGTTGGGTAAGAAAAAAAAAGATTTGTCAAGAAGAGTTTAGCAAACATGGATATCGGGGAAAAGGAAACCAAGGAACAAAATTTCACGGCGAGGATAGAAAGACCATTGGGGGGCCTTCAGAAAAAAAAAAACAAAAAGAAAAAAAACAAAAAACAAAAAAAAAAAAAAGAAAAAAAAAGAGAAAAAAAAAGAAAAATTGTTTGATTTTAGTCCTTAATAGTTTGGCATAAGTCCGATGATGAAATTGTTTGCTTCAGGGTGAAACCTTAGAAACGATAAGTGCGAGATGTACTCTCATCCGATATTTTGAGTAGTTGATCTTGACTAGACTCACGAGCACTTTATTAGAGGATCTTAGCAGTGGAAGCCTGAGTAGTCGGCGAGATGACTAGTTGAAGAGATGGCGGATCGGTGAATGACCGTTTGCCTAGATGTCCATCCTGGTTTACTTATGTTACGATATATGATATGGTTGGAAACGAATAAAAAGTCTTTGAAAAGAAAAGGAAAAAATAGACCACCTATAACCGATAAGCGTGAAGCTACCCATGGGCGAGTATTAGGATCACCATGAGGAGAAATGCTACCTTAAATGGTAGGTGTGTCGGAAAAAAAAAAAGAAAGAAATAAAAGAGAAAAAGAAGAAGAAAAGAGAAAAAGAAAAAGAAAAGAAAGAGAAAAAGAAAAAGAAAAGAAAGAAAAGAGAGAGACAAAAGAAAAAAAGAAGAAAACCATATCATGTTGAGTATGAGGAAGTAAGAACATCGTATGATCAAGACATCTAGGTTGGTTTGACCCATTGATCCCAATTCTTCGATACAAAATCATCGAGTTGGCTTACTTAAGGATTAAGCCGCGAAAGAGCCTTGGCACACACACACTAGGAGTCTAGTTCTTTTCACTCATGCAGACGATCAGATTTGAGTATATTAAGTACTTTGAAGGTTCTTTGGGTTCGATGCGAAGCATTCGTTGAGGACAAAAATATGTTTAGCTATCAGGACTATCTCGTGAGAGGTAATACAATATGTTGATATGCAACATCACATCAGTATCAGTTTGGGGGCGAGGCCCACATCAGTATCAGTTTTGGGATGCGTCCCAGGGTTGAGGCCCACATCAGCATCGGTATCAGTTTTGGGGATGAGTCCCAGGGTCGAGGCCCAGATCATAAGCAGTTTTGGAACGTCACATCACATGATCTACTTTGGCCGAGTGCAAACAACGAAGAGCAAAAAGCTAAATCGAGTCTGGGGGCGCCCAGTCAACAACCCCACGAATAAGGGATTTATCGAGAACTTGAGCAATGAGACTAAAGGAAATTGAGCAATCACCAAGAGAGAATCGACAGAAAGGAACTATGAGCAGGCCCAGTGGGCGACCAAAGACTTTTGCAGGCAAATAGCACCAAGGAGCACAAGGAAGGCCTAACCCATCGGAATAGGAAACATATCATGCATACATGCATACATATCACATACATGCAATTTTTGTTTTGTATTCGCAGGTTTGTAGCGGCAAAGACCATCTCATCAAGTAACGGTTCAAAAATGAGCCACATTCTTGCACAACACGGGTCTGAAATGGACCACAACAGATGCCGAAAATGACGCTCCAAAAATGGAGCACACACAATAGATGCCGAAAATGGCGCTCCAAAATGGAGCACACACAACGAATGTCGAAAATGGTGCTCCAAAATGGAGCACACACAACAAGATGCCGAAAATGGCGCTCCAAAATGGAGCACACACAACATATGCCGAAAATGGCGCTCCAAAATGGAGCACACACAACAGATGTCGAAAATGGTGCTCCAAAATGGAGCACACACAACAGATGCCAAAAATGGCGCTCCAAAAATGGAGCACACAGGACAGATGCCGAAAATGGCACTCCAAAATGGAGCACACAGAACAGATGATGAAAATGGCGCTCCAAAATGGAGCACACACGATAAATGCCGAAAATGGCGCTCCAAAAATGGAGAACAGTTCGAAAATGGACCACCAGATCAACTCAGTTCGAAGCAGCAGACAAGTCAGGTGGCAGCTGGCGAGCCAGGTAAGTAAAAATGCATTGCATAACTTTGATAGGATTGTAATTGTCACACACTGCACAAGTCCCATCAAAGTGGGGGCAACTGTAGGCACTGCATTTTTGCATATAAGTCCCGATGATGAGTCTCACATAGAGACACTACCTCTTTAAATTGTGGAAGTCACGGGAAACGGACGTCGAAAGGGAAGAGTCAGACATTGACATTTTGTTGGATTTAATTCGCTTGTTTAGCTTCGGGTTCGCTTATTGGACCTCTGTTTTAAAACACATCCTTAGCCCAAACCCCCGCAAGTCACACACCAAGCCCACACACCACCAAACCACACACTAAGCCCACCAAAATAAGCCCAGCCCACGCCCAAGAAGACCAAAGCCACGCCCATCACCTTCCTAAAATAACCAAATCACACATTAAACACATGCTAAAATCAAGACAAATCACCTTCCCTAATTAAAAGATACAAATCAAATCTCATCAAACATTTTCCTAATTCAAGTAAATCATATCCTTAATTAAAAGAGAAGAAATCAAATAAAATCAAATCACATCCATAATTAAAGAGATCTTTTCCTTATCACACCCTAATTAAAAGATATCCCCATAATTACACAAATCCTTTCCCTATTCGCACAAGGTAAACCCCAACCTTTGCCTATAAAAGAAGCCTAAACCCAACCTTGAAACCCCTGGCTCATTCACAACTCTCATGGCAAAATACAAACACAAAAAAGAAAACCCTAAGCTCACGTTCTCTCACCTCAGTGCAAGACACGACACTTTGAAATAGCAAACCACTCCACTCACACTGCCTCAACTTCACGCAAATACCCCCATGACCAGCAGCCCTTCACGCCACCAACAGTCCACTCCATTCACGCCATTACCCACCACTGACAGTCCACTCCAATCACGCCAAACAACACCTTCACAAAAAACCCCTCACACTGCCCTCAGTCACGCACAAATAACAGCCCTCACACAGTCCTCACTCACGCCATAAATAACAGCCCTCACACAGTCCTCACTCACGCCACAAATAACAGCCCTCACACTGCCCCCATCCACGCACAAATACTGCCTTCACAAAGCCCCTCTCATTCACACATCAGCCCCTTCAACACACCCCTCTGAACTTCACGCATCAACCACTTCACACAGCCACTCCTTCACGCATCATCAGCCCCCAAAACAGTCCCCCTTCACCACAAAACTACACTGAAAAACTGCACTTATATTACCGAAATTATGCCCCCAAAACAGTCCTAAAACAGCCCCAGTAAAACAACCCCAAAACAGCAGCAAAATAACCTCAAAAATAGTCCCCGAAACAACCCCAAAATAGCAGTAAAACAACCTCAAAAATAGCATCAAAATAGAGGAAACAGCAGCCCAAAAACAGCGAGGCAACAAAGGAAAATGTTGAACCTGTGAACCGGAGGAGTTGCGGAGTGTTAATCCTTCCGACGGTCGTATAATGCACTTCCAAGAGACGACTTAAGAGGTTAGACCTGAGGGCACCCTTTTTATTTATTTACCACACATTTTTATTTATTTTCTTACTTTATTTCGCATGAGTATTGTGGATTGGTGTATGATATGAATTTCGGATGAATGGAATATGTGTTCTCTCTTGCGGTATATCGGATGGAAATCCGGACGTAAATTCTGTAGCCGAATCCGAATGGACGGTATTGCGGTCTGTACTCGGGATACAATACCACGTACCACTTGAGAGACACACATATTTCGTTTCATCCAACCTTATTTTTAAGCATGATTTTGTCATTTAGTATGCTATTTATTTTCTTAAGCATGATTTAGTCGTTTAGCATGTTATTTTCTTTTTTTATGCATGATTGAGTTGGTTATTTCCGAGCATGATTAGTTATTTCTTTTGCATTAGGAATTTAATTTATGTTTATGTTTAGGTTGTTATTTATTTTTATGTTGGATGATTCAATGTGTTCATGAGATTATTGTGTATTTGTCGTTATTCCGACTTACTTTTATGCATGCAAACTTAGCTATAGGTTTTATTTCCATGTACGTTAACTTAGATAAAGGATACTCTTGGGAATATATGTTGCATAGTCTTGGTTAGATTATTGCACAAATCTTTTCATTACAAGTGGCATAAGTAAGGGACCATTCCGAACCCAACGGTTTGAGGTATTCCCTTGCGAGGGGTGAGTGCGGCCTTAAATCATTTTCCCAGTTCACACTGGGTGGCGACTCCTTTATTCTCCGGTTTAGTCCCCCGTGGGCTACTCCGTACTCCCGACCAGGCCGCGAGCCTGGAACATCGTCGTCAAATTATGTGTCCTACACATTGATTTGGATGAGAAGTTTCAAAATTTTTCTTGTAGATGTAAGCTCCAGCCCTCTTTTAGTGTTTCCAACACTTGGGTGAGTCTCCCTATCACCTTGTTTAACTCCTTAATGTGCTAGCATACTTGAATTTTTGCAAAAAAAATCCATGGGAGAGAAGAGAAGCTCACGGCTTCATGAGGAAGAAGGAGAAAGTGAGTGCTGTGAATACTAACAAGTTACACTTCCAAAGTCAACTAGCCTTTTTATATTTAGGTTGTGTGTTGGATTTGGGTAGTGTGTTGTAAAAGCAATCCAAGCTTTACACTCAACAAATCAAATCCAAAATCAAGTCTAACTACTTCCATCATTAGTCAAACAAATGATGTAAGTGAAGTGGATCCCACCACTTTTAAATTCCAAATTTAAGTCGGCTAACTTAACACGCAACTTCGCTCGGGCCCGGGTTCGTTTAATTCCGAATAAATGAATTTTTCTTTGCGACGTAATTAAATCTAATTTAAATAAATAATAATGCCTAGCAAAATTATTACGAAAGTCGCTTGCGAATTAATTCTAAATTAATTCGTTTGCCCGAATTAAAATCCAATTTTAATTCCACTTTGAAATCTAATTTCAATTAATATATCTAATATATTATTTAATCGATTAATTCCAAATTAATCGCTGTCTCTCTTCTTTCTGAATTTTATCCCAGATAAATTCTTGCCACAATTAATCCCAGATTAATTTTCTCTCTTAATTAATCCCAGATTAATTTTGTTCGAGTCAAATGTCATCGGTGAATCTTTGGGAGGCGACCCAAGAGATCCCTGGATATATTGGCAGGAAATACGGTAATCGGACTATCCGAATACATGCGTACCCGGTACCACGTTCTTATCGATTTACAAGACATGGTTGGCTTCTAGCAAAGCACCGTGCCTACCCAATTCTCCAGAAATATTCTTTTAAGGAATATATAATCTATATAAGGCGTAGTATACATAGTATTGCGTATTACGATCCAGTATCGGATATCACATGCTAGGCTTGGGGCTGGAGTTGTGTCTGCCCCGTACGAAGCATATATCGGATCACTAGCAACTAGTCTCTTTATGATCGGAAAGTCATGACCTAGTCATACTTTCCTGATGGCTATAGCACTAAAGAGTACCAGTTCTGTATCCCTGCGTGATCATCATCTCCATATGAGTGAATTGATACTTCCATCTTGACATCACACCCAATACACTACGATTCTCAGTATACCCAGAAGAGGCGTAAACAGAACCTATTAAAGCCCCAGATGACCAAAACCAAAGTATACTGATTGTCGCAAGTATTAGCGATGCAAGTCTCAGGTTAAGACCATATACACCTACCCTGATTCGGATTCCCATAGACACATAGTCATACTACTAATGAGATTCTGAGGGGTCCATCCAGAGCGAAGCTGTTCCCGTACCATTGGCAAACAGAACCTCCTATCACACTTGCATGAGTATCCAATACCCAAATATATGAGAACTATGTCGTTAAGCTTCCATAACGCGCACAAGTGTAATACTAGCCTATTCCGCATTATCGATGTCCAGTCTCGATAATACTATGACTAGGGATATTTAAAGATTAAACCTTACGTGGATTAATATTATCTCATATCTTATTAATCTGGTACTAATCATATGGACTTTTATCATTTATATATCCAGGTAATCTAATTACAAATGATAAAAGAGCAATTTCCTTTGTTACATAGTTAATTTTATACAAGAACAACATGTTCTTTAGAAAATAGTGATGCTATGGGTCATAATTATCCAACAATATGTGCATACATTATGGAAGAGACTGAATGTGTTTGTAAAATTTTGATAATGTGTTGTAGAATTCTGAAATCAGATTTGCATGAATGTAAGAGAAGTGGGCTATTATTTTTGAACTGATATTCGTGAATGTGTATAAGTCACGAATGTTAAGCTAACGTAAGGTTATCGAAATGGGAGAAAGTTTATTTTAAAATGAAGGAAGATTGTTTGACTTATCGATTTGAGGATATTTCAAAAGTGTGCATTCATAATAAAGTTTAAATATATGACTTCATGTTTCTTATGATTGAAATGATTTCGATGTAAACTGACTTATTCTGTGATATTTGTGCTGATGCCTTGTGTGATTTGAATATTAGGCTAATAGATTGGCATATATGTGAATATGTAGATATGAAAATCTGACAAGATAAGTGTAAAGGATAATAAAAGTTGATAAACCTGAACTTGTAATAATTTACTAATTCTGATAAACTGATGATATGCTTGACTTGTATGTTTGTTTGTAGTATTAGCATGGTTACTTACTGAGTTTTAAAACTCACACCAAACCAGTTGCTAGTTTTGCAGGTTGGCTACCAGACGGGTCAACCACTTCAGCTTTGGAAGCTATGCTCGAGACACGGATCACCCAAGTTGCTATCACCCTCGCAAGTGTCCTGGGAGAAAGTCTTAGAGGTTTATGATATATGATTATTATGGTAATCATCGTGTTGAGCACACTGTTATGTATTTATTAAGTAAAATTTTTGGTTTATATGATGTTGTGGGCACAGAGCCCTTGAGTGTTGAATTATGTTGTGGGCATGAAGCCCTTGAGTGTTGATTATGATTTTGATATGCTTTGTGTGGACCCGAGGTTCTTTGAATGTTGGATGTTTTCTTTTAGGTTTCGTTTTGATGTTGGACTGTGATCCAGGTTGTCCAATTTTAAGATACATCATGTCCGTTTTTCTATAAATTTAGAGGCTTATTGAGATAGGTTAATCATGTCTCATGCCGGTAGCATCCTATCTCTTGCAGGGTGTTATGAAGGAGATTCCTCATAAATGACAAGTTTGAGGTCCTCACATATTAGGAAAGCGTTCATAGTTATTCATAGTTAATTTGACATAGTTATTCATAGTTAATTTGTAATTTACAAGAATAAATATTATTAGTGACACCATTGTTGAAAATAAATAAATTAAACCATTCATCATTTTACAAATAAAATTATCATGCTTCAGCATAAATTTAAATGTGATGCATGATGTACATTTAGCGAACTAGAAAACTTGTATAAACAGCTTCTACGTTGCTATCAAACATAGCACAAATAAGTGTCATTAAATGGTAAGTCAAAATTTTGCATGTTAGATCAAGAGAATATCAATCATATTTTCCTATAAAAAATTTGCATGTTAATTAATATGACAGAAAAACTCTTATTCTTATATTATTTAATCATCATATTTTCGATCAAGAAATTTTTTTAACAAATAAATAATTTCTTTCATGAATGTAATTAATCATTTCGAATATCAATTAACTTAATTTGTGAGATGTGTTGTGAGATTATCATACCGTAAGTATACTGATCACGATTTTCACATGTTACGCAAGCGCACGTATCGCTCAAATAGTATAAAAAGTTATCGATCCCACGAGGACTTATCACCTACGTTACTAATTATTAAAACTAATTACCTACGAGTATCTAATTAAAATTAAATGTGATTTTAATTTAAGTTTGAACTAAGACTAATGCAAATAAATATAAATTGGAAGTTTATAGAGATAATCATAGAGATAAAACATCCAGGGTTGTGAATCCACCCAATATTATTCTAAAGATGAATTGGTTTATTAACCTGGAACACTAAGATATCCACAAGCCTCTTTCGATGGTCGAATGAAAATATCCAAAGTGATCGGTGAAATCACACACGTAACGCAAGCGCACATATAGCTAAAGTAGTATAAAAATATCGATCCCACAAGGACTTAATTCATACTGTTGTTATTAATTATTGATACTATTTATTTACAGGTATCTAATTAGGATAAGAAGGGAATGATTGCTTGACTGGTTGGTTGAATGTGGATTTGATAATTAAATAAATAAATAAATACATAAAAGAAAATACTAAGGAAAATAAACAAAAGACACAAATATCTAGGATTGTGATTCCACACAATATTATTCTAATGATGAATTGAGTCTCTCATATATGAGTACTAAATTAGTTTGTTAATCTGGAATAGGAAGATATGCAAAAGTCTCTTCCGATGGTCAGATGCAAACACCCAAAATAACCCAATTAACTATATTCCTATGTTAACCGAGTTACCTGAATTCATTAAGTTCAAGTTCCAATTGTAGCTACACCCACTCGACAGGTATATGTTTATCTTGGAAGGAAATCTACCTAAGAGTATTTTGCCTCAAGGTGAGATCGTGAGCTATTGAATCTAAGGCTGAAACTTAAAATCCATTTTCCAAGTTCATTTTAAGTTTACCACATCAATCTTATTGGTAATCAGGCAACAAGAAGCATTAAGCTTAAGATTCAATAAAAAAACTAAAGCATTAAACATAATATAATTAAATCAATTATTAAGCATGTAAATATTGTGCTTCATCACTTCCCTATAATAAAAATAAAATATTGGGGTTAGGGGATCCACCATTACTATTTCTAATTTAGAAATCTCCCTTTTATAATATATAAATTTGCAAGATATTACCAACCGACCATATAAGCGGTATCCTGATTAAATCAAGTTATAATTAATTCCAACCGACCATAAAGGCAATATCCAATTTAGTCAGGTTAAAATCAATTTAATTAAGTCCAACCGACCATAAAGACGGTATCCAATTAGGTCAGGTTTTAAGATAATTTATATTTTATAATTTAAGGGAGATTAATCTAAATTATAATAATAAAAGCTTCACCCTTCCCTAGTAGAAATTTAACTACAAAGCATAAAAGAAATAAAAAGTAAATAAAATGTTATTACTACTACTAAAAATAAAAATACATAATTAAAATACTAAATAAAACTAAACAAACAAGATACAGTCCTTGATCCCCTATTAGGAACCTTAGGAAAGTATGAAAATTACAAATGAATTCGGCCTCAATTTATAGGCAAAACTTGGTCCCACGTGTCGCGACGTGTGAAGGTCTGCGCGTCGGGACGCGCCGTTGATTTGTGACATGTGTACGCGGCTTTGACGAGATGATGACACGTGGCATGCGGCTGTCGGCAGACTAAATTATTGGCTCGGCGTCGCGATACGTGAAGTTATGCGTGTAGCGACTCTGACGTCATGTTGACGTAAGCAATGACGCATGGTGTCGACAGACTGAATTATTATGCTGACGTCATGACGACAAATGTCGGCAGAACATTAACTGAGGATGACGTCAGCGCGTCGTGACGCAGAAGGTGTGCGCGTCGCGATGCGTAAATGATAATTTTACCATTTTTGTCTGTTTTTCGCTGTTTTGGCCCCGATTTGATTCCAATGAGTCCTGAAACCTTATTTATCTACAAAATACACAAAACACATCAAAATATTCACAAAACTCAAGAAACTAAACAAAATATAAAATAAAAGGGGTGGTAAATATTGATATATTTTCCGCTTATCACACCCTCAAACCTAACATTTTGCTAGTCCTCAAGCAAAACAAATAAAATAAAATAAAATAAACAACTGAAACTAAATTAAACTAAGCCAAATTCTTACGGATCATGGTTGCATTTAGCGTATGCAACAAGCTTTTAAACCCCTAGGTGTCCGTAGCGGACGATTTGTAGTCTCGTGAGGGCTTACAGCAACGATACCCACAAACGTCAAATGCACACAAAAGCAAAAAGATCAAACAAGTTAGTGACTAAACTAGTGAAACTCTTATTCAAGTTAATAATTGTTTTCTTTCTTTCTAAATTACTAAATAAGTAAATTCTCCGATTATTTTTACCATTCTTCATATACACAACCAACAAGGTATTAATCAGCTCATTGTGCCCACAATATTCTTAAGTGTAGTTGAAAAGAGAGTAATATTTTTGTCCTAAAGTTATATCAGAATTCACACATTTTTAGCAATGGATATTTTTCTGATTTTTTTTTATTCATAACATCTTCAATCCATGTAGTGAGCTTTGGGTCTGTGACTCCCTAACCAGTTGGCTTTAAGGCACTAGATGTTAAGACACCCATACAGACTCAATTACTCGGATCTCAGATGTTAAAAGTTTCACTGTTTGACGTGAATAATCACTGCTTACTGAGGCAAGACGTCCTGTTACTAAGTAGAAACTTTTGAATTATTAACTCAGGCTTCACCGTTGACGCGAACAATCACTGCTTACTGAGGCAAGATGTCCGTTACTAAGTAAAAGCATGGTTAATTATTTATATACACAATTGTTTTTTATCCATCGCTTTTAGATGTTTCCTCCAATAAACTAGAGCACTGAATATTACAAACTGTTCACTTACAACTCATGTATGTATGTTACCATGCATGTTGATAATACCTGTCAACTGAGCATATGGAGATCCAATTTAATCAGTATTATGGAGAATTCAAAAATTTAAATAATTCAAAAGGAAATAAACAAAAATTAACTAGTTACGAATTATGTTGAGATACGTCTCAGGAGTGGAAATTCCTTACACAGCTATCTCACACCATTTCCACCTGGTTAATAAAAATTTCAAACAAAAAACACAAATATATTATTATTATTTAATAATTTTTTTGAAAATTTTTGAATTTTTGACTAAAAACCAAGCAAAGACAACACTTAAAAAAAATAAAAACAAGATACTAGTCAACTATTCTCCACCCCCAAACCTAATTGAGACATTGTCCCCAATGTCTTAAAAAGAAGAAGAAGAGTTTAGAAGACAATACTTGGTTAGCGTGGATCTACATCTAAAAAGAAAACTAAAGGTTAAGATCCAGATCTATCTGACGCTTCTTACCACGATCATTATCAGACCAGTTTATCTTGGAAATGATAGGGTCAATTTGTGGTTCAAAGGCTAAGAGTTGGTCAATTAAATCATTGGTTGTTCTAGCAGTGAATATGATATCTTTTACAGATTTTGAAAGGAACCCATTTCTCTGGGCATCACAAGAAATGCACAAAGAAAGTCATAAAATCCATCAATATTAAACAGTCCAATTTATTTTTGGTGTATGTTCAAGTTCGCCCAAGATAACACTGTAAAAATTTCCTTAATTGTGCCCAAGCCTCATACCTGGCACGATGCATTCATCTCCATTTGATGGTCCGCTAAGATTCACATTTACCAAAGGTTTTGGGATGATTCCCAAAACTTGACTACCTCATTTCCTGTACAGCTCTTGAAACGTACCCCATTAGTCCAAGATTGCCACCTTCATATACTAGGTGCATATTCCTTTCAGCTATGACTCTACCAAATTCCTATGCTGCCGCAACGAATTCTGGCTTAGAACTAGCACTAGTACCGTAAAACACACAAATGCTAACAACTTGTCTTCTTGAAGTTGCTTCCATTTTTTTAATATTTCTTTCTCAAATCTGGATGTCTAAAAGAGCGCAATAACGACCTGTATTTATAGATTCTGAAAAAGGTGAGTAATAATAGCACTAGTACCTGCCAAATGACAATTATTAAATGAACGTTAAAATAAATCGTGAAATTTAAAAAGTATAGATATTGTCGGCGAAAATAAAGGAAATCACATCAGAAAAGCAAATAAAAGTAATTATTTAAGGCAACAAAATTATGTACGCAATACGCCACTCGCTTAGTATATAAATTCATTAGGATGCGTCTCAAGAATCCATTCTTTACTCGACCATCACTAATAAATTAAATTTTATCTTTATGATTGTCAAAAACCATTCCTCATGTCTTGCTCTGCCTTAAATACTCCATTTATACTTTTCGCTACAGAAATAACACACAAAATTAAAAACTCTACAACATGTATACACAAAATACAAAAATAAAAATTTAAATAAAAATTTTGCATAGGTTGCCTCCCTACTAGCGCTAAATTTTTCGTCTTCAACCAGGCGTTACTGAAATCCATCTGTCAAGGAGGTTTCAACGTTGTTTTGGACGTCCGATTAAAGACAATCCCATGAGCGTTGCTTTTGAAGGGTCTCTTCCAACGTAAAGTGGCAAAAAGAATTTTGTCTCATTCAATGTTTGTGCCATCTTTTTAAACTTTATCGCTCCAGTGGTTCCTGAAAACAAAGAAAGAAAATTAAGAGGTCTTGTATGGTGCTTGACTTTGAATGGGAGTTAAATTTTGTCAAGCTTCTGGGTGGTGTCTTTGATTTGTACTACCCAATACAGTGATATTTCTCTTGAATGCATGAGATCTTCAATATGGTTAAACATTTGCTCGTCCATTTGTTCTACATCTTGCTCTATCTTTTCCTCACAAATGTACTTTGGTATTTCCTCGTTCAGCTCTTCATCAAATATCTGTGCAATGTATGCTCCAAGATCTTCATTTTGAGGATGTAAAGATATGTCTGTCTGTAGGTTTTTATCCTTTATGGTTGGTATGAATGGCTTGGGAGGCTCTTCTTCAAAAATTTGTGCAATGCATGCTCCAAGATCTTCATTTTGAGGATGCATAGTTTTACCCTCACTTGTAGTTGGTACAGACAGCTCCGCTACTTGTTCCTCCTCAGAGTCCGATGAATAATCAAGATCAAATTGAAATTTTGCTGGTTCAGACTCCTGAACTGATACCTCAGATTCTTGATACTGCTCAGCCTCTTCATCTGTTAAGGTGTTATCGTGAAATGCTTGAATTCGAAGGCTTCGCCAGTGTTATTTGAATTTGTTCCGTAAGGTATGTAGTTCTGATTATTTGTCTCAATTCATTTACCATCCTCTGTAAGGTTTTGATTTGATCTAGTTGCATCTTGTTTAGCTTCCCATTTCTCGAGCCTGTTTATCAACTATCTTCCCACTGATGGTTCCAGTCCTTGAAGATCGTAGGTTGATGGTGGATAAGATGGAAAATGTGGTTCAGTGAAATATGTTGGTTCATTATATGAAGGTCTCTGATAGTTCTGCCACCCTGAATTGTAGTTGTACTCGCAATGATTGCTAGGGTGGTTATCATTACATATCTCACATCTGATCATTGTGTTCTGAAATGGTTAAGCAAATGTTGTGTTGAATGGCTCTGACATCCATGGATAGTTCTTGGGCTGGACAATAGGCCTCAGAAAACCGGACTGTTGCTCCCTGATTTGGGGTGTATTTTCACCTCGTAAAGCTCGTAATTCTTTTATCGTCCAATAAAGTTCTATTTTCAACAACCTGAAAATAGAAGAAAGAAATATAAATTACAAATAAAAATAAAGAAAATTAGTTACAATTAAAATAGATAGCTTCAAAATTAATAACGCAAGAAAAATAAGTCCTCGGCAACGGTGCCAAAAACTTGATCGATGAAATCACACACGTAATGCAAGCGCACGTATCGCTCAAGTAGTATAAAAATATCATTCCCATGAGGACTTAATCCCTACTGTTGTTATTAATTATTGATACTATTTATTTATAGGTATCTAATTAGGATAAGAAGGGAATGATTGCTTGATTGGTTGGTTGAATGTGGATTTGCTAAATAAATAAATATGTAAAAGAAAATACTAAGGAAAATAAACAAAAGACACAAATATCTAGGGTTGTGATTCCACACAATATGATTCTAATGATGAATTGATTCACTCATATATGAGTAATAAATTAGTTTGTTAATCTGGAATACGAAGATATGCAAAAGCCTCTTCCGATAGTCAGATGCAAACACCCAGAATAACCCAATCAACTATATTCCTATGTTAACCAAGTTACCTGAATTCATTAACTTCAAGTTCCAATAATGGTTACCCCCGCCCGACATGTATATGTCTATCCTGGAAGGAAATCTACCAAAGAGTCTTTTGCCCCAATGTGAGATCGTGAGCTATTGAATCTAAGACTGAAACTTAAAATCCATTTTTCCAAGTTCATTTCAAGTTTACCACATCAATCTTATTGGTGATCAGGCAACAAGAAGCATTAAGCTTAAGATTCAATAAACAAACTAAAACATTAAACATAATATAATTAAATCAATTATTAAGCATGTAAATATTGTGCTTAATCACTTCCCTAGAATAAAAATAAAATAATGGGGTTAGGGGATCCACTTTTACTATTTCTAATTTAGAAATCTCCCTTATTATAATATATAAATTTGCATGATATTACCAACAGACCATATAGGCAGTATCCTGATTAAGTCAAGTTATAATTAATTCCAACCGACCATAAAGGCCGTATACAATTTAGTCAGGTTAAAATCAATTTAATTAAGCCCAACCGACCATAAGGTCGTATCTAATTAAGTCAGGTTTTAAGATAATTTCTATTTTATAATGTAAGGGAGATTAATCTAAATTATAATAATAAAAGCTTCACCCTTCCCCCAGCAGAAATTTAACTACAAAGCATAAAAGAAATA
Organism: Zanthoxylum bungeanum; assembly: GCA_019454045.1. Classification (NCBI taxonomy): domain Eukaryota; kingdom Viridiplantae; phylum Streptophyta; class Magnoliopsida; order Sapindales; family Rutaceae; genus Zanthoxylum; species Zanthoxylum bungeanum. Next base: position 91,446 of record SKCR01033563.1, on the reverse strand, counting down.
AAAAGTAAATAAAATGCTATTATTACTACTAAAAATAAAAATACATAATTAAAATACTAAATAAATCTAAACAAACAAGATACAATCTTTAATCTCATATTAGGAACCTAAGGAAAGTATGAAAATTACAAATGAATTCAGCCTCAATTTATAGGCAAAACTTGGTCCCACGCGTTGCGACGCGTGAAGGTTTGCATGTTGCGACGCGCCGTTGATTTGTGACACGTGTACGCGGCTTTGACGAGATGATGACATATGGCACGTGGTTTTCGGCAGACTGAATTATTAGCTCGACATCACGACGTGTGAAGTTGTGCGTTTGCGACTCTGACGTCATGCTGACGTAAGCAATGACGTATTGTGTCGGCATGCTGAATTATTGTGCTAACGTCATGATGACAAGTGTCGGGAGAACAATAATTGAGGATGATGTCAGCGCGTCGTGACGCAGAAGGTGTGCGCGTCGCGACGCGTAAATGATAATTTTTCCATTTTTGACTGTTTTTCGTTGTTTTGGCCCCGATTTAATTCCAGTGAGTCCTGAAACCTTATTTATCTACAAAATACACAAAACACATCAAAATATTCACAAAAATCAAGAAACTAAACAAAATATTAAGTAAAAGGGTCGGTAAATATTGATATATTTTCCGCTCATCACAAAGTAACTTAATTAACTAAATTTCTATGTCAACTAAATCACCCCAAATTCATTACGAACAAGTTCCAATTATGGCTACACCCGCACTACATGTATATTTCTATCCTGTAGGGAAATCCGTAAGATGAATTCATGCGCTATTGAATTTAAGGCTAAACCTAAAATTCCTTTGTCAAGTTCATCTAAGTTTACCACACCAATCCTATTGGTGATCAGGCAACAGAAAGCATTGAGCATAAGATTCAATAAATAAACCAAAACATCACACATAATATAAGAAAATCAATTTATAAGTTCATAAATACGGGTTTCATCACAACCCTAGATTAGAGGTTTAGTTGCTAGACATGCTCAGAAACTCTAAATAATTAAACAAAAATAAACAAAACATTAAGGAAGTAAAGGAAAGAAGAAACTCTGTCGAGATCGCTAGTCCTTCGCTTCTTCCTGTTGAATTCCTGTGTTGTGCTCTTTTGATGTGTTCTTGGCTTTTCCCTCACAAAAATATCTTTGGAGGCTGTAATTTTAGGTTATGAAAACTCCATTCTCATAGCTTCGTCACGTGCATCTTTTCATAATATCTCAGCCCTAATGACTTAAAATAAATTCTCAATATTTTAGGATTCTTCACTTTTTTAACTCTTCTAATTTAATCTATTTCCAAATTAAAATATTTATTCAATTGTCTTCCTTGTCGCATGAGAATTTCTCAATTAACAGCTTTTATTACCCCATTTCACTGCTTATTTCCAAAACCTATTTAAATTAACAAAATAAAATAAATTAAGACAAAATAAATAAAATAAATTATAAACAAACTTAAAATTAAGTAAAAAGATAATGAAATAATAGATAAAATATAAGCACATCAAATACCCTCAAACTTAATATTTTGCAAGTCTTCGAGCAAAAACTAAAAGAAATAAATTAATAAACAAAAAAAACTGATTAAAATCCACTTTCGTAGGGATCACGATTGCATTTAGCATATGTAACAAGCCTTTAAACTCATAGGCAGCCATAATGGATGAGTTATAGTATCGTGAGGGCTTACAGCGATGGCACCCACAAACGTCATCTACATACACACGCTACAATTGGCATCGTGACGCAAGGCCAAATTTTCAGGATAGTGATTTCTGCGTATTCTGCTTTCCCGCGTGCTTCTGATGCGTCCGTAAGGTCCCAAAACAAGTCAATTTTCACCAAGATCCATGTTCCAATGCTTCCTATAAATAAAACATAAAAGAAACTACAAAATACATTAAAATGACACGAAACTTAGCAAAATAATAAGCTACGAATGCAAGAATAAGTGGGTATAAACCGTACTTATCAAACACCCCCAAACTTAAGATTTTGCTAGTCTCGAGCAAAAGACTAAATAAAAACTAAACAAACAAAAGTAACAAAATTAACTAGGCCACTTTCGTTGGGATCACGATTGCATTTATCGTATGCAATAAGGCTTTAAACCCCTAGGTGCACCTGGTGACGAGTTATAGTCTCGTGAGGGCTTACAGCAATGACATCCACAAAAGTCATTCACACACATGCAATCATGCAAAAATTATAATAGCAAATAAAATAGTCCCGGTAGTTACACATAATTTTGTCCTCAAATAATGCCTATTAATGAAATCAGAAGCTTCAAAGTACTCAATGCAACTAAAATCCAAGTTATTGAACAAATTATCTAAGCCAGACTCACTGTGTGTGTGTAAAGGTTCGGTCACAGCTCGACTTCTAAGTAAGCCAACTCGATGATTTCGTCTCAAAATTTGAGATCTGATGGGTCAAACCAACCTAGATATCTCAAAAGTTTTTTGTATTTGCATATTCTGTGCTCAGTATGATACAATTTTTTTTATTTTTTTTATTTTTTCAACACACATAGCCTTTAAGGTAGTATTTCTCCTCATGGTGGTCCTAACACTCGTCTATGGTAGCTTCACGCTTATTGGTTATAGGTGGTTTAACTTTTCTTTTCTTTTTTTTTTTCCTCTTGCTTTCATTCTTTTTAAAATCAATTTTTTTAACCATACCATACATCATAATACTAGCATATTGAGATAGATTTCTAAGTAAACGGTCATTCATCGGCAAACAATTTCTTCAACTAGTCACTTTTCCAACTACGTAGGTTCTTACTACTAAAAACTTATTTTTAAGTGGTTATGAGTTTAACTTAGATCACCTACTCAATACATCAAATAAAAGTAAATTGAGCACTTATCGTTTCTAAGATTTCATCCTAAAACAAACAAAACTCATCATTTGGACGTATGATTTACTAGAAGGACTGAAACATAATTTTTTTTAAATAAATAGCAGGAACTATCACTACATGCACACACCCCCCAAACTTAAAACATGCATTGTCCTCAATGTAAAATAAACATAAAGAAACAAGAGTGAGGAACAACAATATCGTGCATGGAATTGATCAGGCCCATACTGGTCAAAATTTGATTGCCCGAGTTGTATGGGTTGTACTAATGCCTGTATAAAGACACATGCAAACTAATAAACAATCAAATAGCACACAATGAAATAAAAATAAAGTAACGAAAATAAAAACGACCAAATATAGGGGTTATCTCCCCGCTAGTGCTAAGTTTAACATCTTCAGCCAGACGCAACCACCCAAGTGGTTATGGTGGCTTCAGCGTAGCAAACCAGGTAATCTCATGTGCCTTTTTCTTTGGTGCCCACCAGTGATTATGACATGAAAAAGAATTTTTGGCTGGCTGTGGCAGTTTATCCATGGATGGTCCCCCATGGTCTTTTAATGGTTCAGTTATTGACTCCACCATTAGGCCAGGATCTACAAATTTTCAGCCAGTTTGAAATTTCGAACTACATATGCGGCAAAATTGGCTCGACCACTTTTTAAGCTTTTCAGGGATCATCTTCAGGTGAGCACTGACTATTGATTTCCTCTTTTTATGGTGTTTTGGGAGTGTTTCAGGTCTGGCTACAGAGGATCTTCTTTGCATGGCTTCACTATGCTCATCAGTTGTTTTACTCTTGGTTTACCCTACAGGTTCGCTTGAATACATGGAGATGGGTCTAACACATGGTCACTATCTATTGCAACTCCCTTCCCTAAAATGTCTATCATGCGACATTCTTCATCCCCTTGAGGACTCGGCATTACCTTGAAAACACTGAAGGCGACTTCTTCATCTTGAACATTCATTGTCAGTTCACATTTCTGTACATCAATGATTGTTATGTTTGTTGCCAAGAAAGGTCTTCCAATGATGATTGGAACGTCATGATCCTCTTCCATATCAAGAACAAGGAAGTCAGCAGGAAAATAGAACTTATCCACCTTAACCAATATATCTTCTATGATTCCTCGTGTGTAAGTGAGAGATCTATATGCTAGTTGCAATGTGACAGTGGTTGGTTTTGCCTCACCTATGCCCAACTAGTTGTAGATGGATAAAGGCATGAGATTGATACTTGCCCTCAAATCGTATAGTGTCTTACAAAAATATCGATTCCCAATAGTGCACAATATGGTAAAGATGTCAGGATCCTTCAGTTTTGGAGGGAGCTTCTTCTGTATAATGGCACTATACTCTTCTGTGAGTGCTACTATTTCAAAATCAGACAGCTTCCTCTTTTTGGACATTATATCATTCATAAACTTCACATAGTTAGGCATTTGTTCCAATACGTCTACGAATGAGATGTTAATATGAATATTTTTAACGATATCTAGAAAATTGGCAAACTGAGCATCCAATTTCTTCTTTTGAAAGTGCCGAGGGTATGGCAAAGGTATCTTCGGGATGAGAGGTGGCTTATATGGAAGAGGTGTTGTACTGTTATCTTCTTCTATTACTATTTCCTCTTTTTGTGTTGCCTCTTTGTCCTTACTGTCGTGGTCCTTATGAGTATCTTTAATCTCTTTCCTGATCCTAAGTGTAATGGCTTGACACTACTCTTTAGGGTTGACCTTGGTATTACTAGGAAATGCTCATTTCTGTTGATTAGTCATGGAAGAATCAATATGCCCAATATGCACTTCTAAAGACTTCATTGTTGCTCCGATATTGCCCATGTGCGTTTCAATATTATCTAGCCTCGACTCATTCTTCTCAAACCTCTCTGAATTTTTAGCAACAAACATGCTCATGAGGTATTCTAAGGAAGGTTTCTGCTCAACTCTTTGGTTGTTGAAGCCAGAAGGAGATTGCAAGACATTCTATGTAATAGCATATGACAAGTTCGGATGATAATAGTTAGGCATATGATTGCCTCTATAGTTGTTGAAGTTTTGATTGTTCACATATTGGACTTGCGCATATCCTCCGTCAGGTAAGATCATGGTCTTGTTTGGACCATTCAACCCATTGTAGAATAAATAAATTTGAACATAGTCTTCAAAATTATACTATGGGCATCTCCTGAGTAGAAATTTAAAGCACTCTCAAGATTTGTACAGATTCTCAATCTCAAACTTCTTAAATATACTTATTTTTATACTCAGTTGGGCTAATTTAGCTGGTGGAAAGAACCTCGTAAGAAATGTTATAGCCATATCCTACCATGTCATGATGCTCCCCGCCGGTATTGATTGCAGCCAACCTCCCACTTTTTCCCTTGAAGAGAATAGGAATAAGCGTAGCTTGATGGTCTCTTTAGTCACGCCATTCATCTTTATGGTATCTGCCAACTCCAAGAACATCCTTAAGTGCACATTGGGATCCTCTACAGCTGAACCCCCAAACTAGTTCTTTTGCACCATGTTGATCAATGCAGGTTTCAGCTCAAAATTATTGGCATTGATTAGCGGGTGCATAATCCTAGAATAATTATCATCTACTACCACCTTGAAGTGATATAGGATTGCCACCTAGCGTGGGTTGTTCTCGAAATTTTGAGCTGCCATTGCTTTTTTTCTCAATTTTCCTTTTTTTTCCTTAGTCTCCTCGTTGTTCTTTCTATTTCAGGATCAAACAGAAGCGAGTTAAGACTTATGGATCTTCGCATTCACTGAAGCACAGAAAGACAAGAAAAAGTACTAAAACAAAAATAAAATAATAAATAATAAATAATAAATAATAAAAGAAATCTAAATTAACGCTAAGATTATTTGGTAATAGTATTAATATGAATTAGATTAACAATCCCCGACACCGGCGCCAAAAACTTGTTGAGAGATTATCGTACCACAAGTATACAGTGTCGAGTTTTAGTAAAAGATAAGTAAAGAGTGTCGAGCCCACAAGGATTGTAATCAATCTCTCAATAAGTACTATAATTAATAATCTGAATTTAAAATTATAACTAAATAAACAAAATATCAAAATGTTTAATTAAGATAAACCAAGATGAGAGATATTTTATAGTCTGATTTCACCTAACTGTCTCATATGTATTTACTATGCCAATCAACTATTATTCAGCTGCATTATTTATAAGCCAAGAACCCTAAGTTATTTTAACTCCCTCTCTCGAGTGCCGAGTGAATATATTATTAATTACAGACTTCAATATTCATATAAAAATCTAGTAATTTATAATTCACTACGCTATGTGATTCTTTATTAACGACTTCAAAGGGATTATAGATTCTCCCGAGCTCTACAAATCTCCTACGTTATATTCTCTAGATCCTATTCAAAATTCCCTCTCCCGAGCAATAGATTCTAAACATGCATCATCTTAATTTTTTGACAACAAACCAGAAGCATTAAACACAAGAAAATATAAATAAACTGAATCAAAATTTATAAAAATCAAATTGGCAAACAATACATAGGTTCAAGCATTGGCTACATCATCCTATAAAATAATAGAATTAGTTCATGACCAAAGATAAAAATAATGAAAATAATATCAAGAACATGTTAGACATCATTAGAGTTTGAAAAAAAAAACTAGAAGATTAACCCGAATCGAATCCCTTCATCTTCGGACATCACTGCCATCGTCTCCCATTGTAGTTCTTCAATCTTCCTCTTTGGATCTCTCTAAAATATATGTTTTGAACTCTTCAGTTGTGTATTGGTCTCCTCCTTTAGGGTTTTGGACGAGCTTCTATATTTATATGAAAGTCTTGGAGTCCTTGTGCTTGTAGAATAATGATTTCTGATGTTTTTGGACGTTTGTCGCTGCGTCGCGATGTCGGATTTGCATCACGACGCCAAATCCTCTGGAAATTTATATGTGACTGTAACAACCGCTAACCTTTTCGACCAATAATCTCGACTATTGTTTCATTTTGGGATGAATATTCATAATATAAATTATGTTGAACACATACGCACTCATGAAGTGACCTTGGGGGACAATTGATATTCCTTGAAGTTCCGATACAGAATTGTACGATGTTTCACTCCGAATAATGTCTGGTATTTTGGCTGTAACTTTCTTATACGAACTTTGATTCTTATGAATTTTATATCGTCGGAAAGCTGAGATCGAGATCTACAACTTTCGCATTGAATATTTTTCCAAATTCGAACCAGAAGTAAGCCGAAAATATAAGCCAAAAATATGGATGAATAATACCGCATACTTATCTAGAAAAGTCTCCAATATTCTCCAAATTTCCATATTTTCTGTATGCTTCCAAATATCAAACAATCCCATGTATATATAAGGGGCACTATTCAAGGTTTCCTAAAATCAGAAAAGAATGAAGAGAGAAAAATGTGAAAGAATGAAGAGGAAGAAGAAGAAGAAGAAGAAGAAGAAAAAGAAGAAGAAGAAGAAGAAGAAGAAGAAGAATAAGAAGAGAAGAAAAAGAAGAGAAGGGAAAGAAGGAAAAAAAAAAAGAGAATAAGGATGAGGCAATAAGGTTTGGAATCCATGAAACCTTGAAAGATGAGGAAATTCACAAGAGAAGAGGTAAGACTAACTTGACCCAAACTTGATATTGTGGAATCTTGATAATTTGAGTATATGTTAATGTTAGTGGCATGATAGGAATGGTGTATTGGTGATTGACATAGAGAGAAATTGATTAAAGAGTTAAGTGTTCAATTTGTGTTTTTGGAAATCATAAAGGTTTAATGAAGTAATAAGAACAATGAGATTAAGAGTATTTGAAGATGATAATGATGATGTTATATAATTTTTATTAAGGATATTTTCTTGTGTGATTGTTTAGGGAAAGTATGGAGCAATTTGGGTATGAGAGAATGAAGATTTAGACCAAAATTCGGCCTTGCGTCGCGACGCGATCTGAAAGTTTTCCCAGAAAAGCTTCTGGTGAAAGTTGCATCGCGACGCGAAAGATTCGTGCGTCGTGACGCGCATGGTAAAAATTTTGTCACGTCTCTGGACGAGTTGTGTCGCTGTTGTGATATTTTATATTGTACCACAAGTGTACGATGTCAAGTTTTAGTATAAATGAGTTTAGAGTGTCGAACCCACAGGGATTGCGTTAACTCGCACGAAGTACTACAATTGATAATCCTAACTTTATTTAGAAAATAATTATATATGAGGAACTAATACGATAGAGATTCTAGAGTCTGATTTCACCTATCTATCCCTTATGTATTTGTCATGCCAAATAATCTTTGTTCAGTTATATTATTTATAAGTCAAGATTCCGAAAATATCCACTCCATCTCTTGAGCATTTGTGAAAATATCATCAATTATAGACTTCGATATCTCTATAAAAATCTAGTAGTTAACAACTCATTACGCTTTGTGATTCTATATTAACGACTTCAAAGGAGTTTATATATTCTCTCAAACTCTATAAGACTCATAGGTTATATTCTCTAGATCTATTCAAAATCCCCTTTCTCGAGTGATAGATTCTAAACATGCATCATCATATTTGTGGCCATCAAACACAAAGCATTAAACTTAAAAGAATATAAATAACTCAATAAAACTTCATAACAAAATCGACAATTAAAATAAAGGTTCAAGCATCAGTTACATTATTCTCCAGAATTAAGGAGTTAGTTCATGACTAAAGATAAAAAAAATGATAAAAAAGTCATGAATCTAATGGAAATCATTAGAGTTCTAAGAAAGAAACAAGAAGATAAAACCCGAATTGAATCTCTCCCTCTTCGGACGTCACCATCTTTGTCTCCTCTTGTTGCTCTCCAATCCTCCTCCTTGGATCTCTCTAAAATATGTGTTTTGGTGTTTTGTGTTGTGTATTAGCCTCCTTCTTTGAGTTTGGATGAACTAATCTATTTATAATAGAGCCTTTGAGTCATTGGGCACCTAAAAACCCTAAGATTGTGATTTTTGGTCGCTCCGGGGCGCTGCGGCGCCGGTCCTTGGGCGCCGCAATGCCAATGCGCACAATTTTCTAGATCTCTTCGAGTAGATTCAAATTGATATATTATGGGTCTCATAACTCTTTCTAGATCAAAAGTTATAGCCTTTTTAAATTCAGTGCGCAGCTGATGCTGGTTTTTGCCTGTTCTTTAGTCTGATGCTCTAAATAGGTCCTGAAACACGCGTAATTGATCCATTCTTCATGTTCTAATGCTTCCTATAATAAGACATAAAATAAACTATAAATGACTCGAACCGTAACAAAATAATAGGCTAAGGATGCCGGAATAAGTGGGTATAAACCGCACTTATCAGTCGCGACGCGCGGTTAAAAATGGCCCAAATCAGTTTCATACCATCTCAGTTTCACCCGAACGCGTTAGAGGCTACCATATAAGCCCCGTATCAACTCGTATATACATATTACATTACGATATGTGTACGATACCCATAGAGTGATAATGCTTACTTGAAGAATCAAATTTTAGCCTAATTCCAAAGTGTGTTTCTTAGTTCATTTCTAATCTAGTTTATCCAATGTAGATCATCGCAGGAACCGGATTTTTCTCATTAAGTGAGTAATTCCAGCCATATTCCAACCTGTGAGTGGACCTCTTTTCTCAAACTGATTTTATTTAACAGTTTGGATATCAGACTTACTTTTGAGCACAAAGGGCGTTAGCCAGAATTTTATTACAGTTGTTTTTCAGATGATCATAATTTAGAAAAGAAAATGTTTTATACAGTTTTGAGATTCAAAACATGATTTTTATGTTTTCGAGACATGGGGGAAAAGCACACCTTAGTATGTAACTTTATTCAGATATGGAATTGACGGACAGCACATGTGCACATGTAGAGCATTGGGGGGACGGCGATACGTAACTAGACCCGGCCAAGGTTCCGGATCGGAACCGAAACCGAACCGGTTGGAACCGGAAGTTTCTGGTTCCAATCGGTTCCGGTTCCGGAACCGAACCGGAAGGGGACCGGTTCGGTTGGGGTTCCACCCCAACTAGAACCGGTCCGAACCGGTGGAACCGTACGGTTCCACCGGTTCAGACGGTTCCAACCGGAACCGAACGGTTCCGGTTGGAACCAAAGGGTTCCTGTTGGAACCGTAGGGTTCCAACAGGAACCCTACGCCCCCAACTACTAATAGCCGTTGAGGGGGGCAGGGAGCCGTTTGGCTCCCTGCCCAAATAAAAAAAAATTATATTTATTATATAAAATATAAATTACTAATGTACCCCTAATAACGGTAATAAAACGGTTATATTTAGGGGCATTTTTGGTATCAAAAAAATTCTAAAATTCTATAAATAGGATTCATTTTTCATAATTTCATCACACCAAATTCTCAACTCTCTCATTTTCTATAAATCTCTTATTCTCAATCTTACTTCAATACAATTCTCTTATAATCTTATATTCTTATTCTCAATCTCAATTCATTTAGTTGTTAATTTGTTATCATTTGCATCGCAATTATTCAATTTTCTTATTTTTCTTCCTAATTTCTCAAACGAAAAATGGCAAGCTCATCTGAGAACATTATGTCAAATATGCCAACCCAAGAGAGCGGCCCTAGTGTCAGTGCACAATCACAGAGAAGAGAAGTTAAGGCTCGGTCCTCGGATATTTTCAAAATTCATTTTACTTTGGAACGCCTAGAAGATGGTTCACAACGAGCAATTTGCAACTATTGTGGGGTTATCTGTAAATTTTCTGGTGGATACGGCAATATGATCAAGCACATGGAAAAACATCATCCGGTTGAATTTGGCATTGATATGACGCAGACTCAAATGGCCAGGTACGCATCATCTAGTAGAGGTACGAGTAGTGTAGATTTATTTAAATATTCTGATGCAAAAAATAGAGAAGAATTTGCGAAATTAACTTGTATGGCACATCTTTCTTTAAGCTTTGGTGAAAAACTCCATTTTACTAATTACGTGCATAATGCTTTAAACCCTGCTGCATGTAGAATGACTCGAAACACAACAAAACGTCATATTTTCAAATTATATAAAGATGGTAAAATTATTTTAAATGAAATATTTAAAGAGATGAAAGGTCGTATTTCTATATGTTTTGATATTTAAAGTGACCATTGGCAAACACACTCATACATGGGTGTGGCTTGTCATTGGATTGATGCATCATTTACCATGCAAAAAAGACTTATTGCATTTAGAGTTTTTGATGACCCACATACTGCACATAATATTTATAGAATGATGAAGGAAATTTTTGATGAATATGGTTTAGTAGAAAAAATTTTAACAATTGGATTTGATAATGCATCTGCAAATACTGCATCCATTCATGATTTAAATCCTTATGTGAACCAAATTTAGGGGGTCGATTTTTTCATATTCGTTGTACATGTCATGTCCTTAACATATGTGTGCAAGACGGACTAAAATTATTATCACATTTCCTTGATCCAATTAAAACGGCACTTAACTGTATTTGGTCATATTCTCAAGTTAGGAGAGAATGGACCAAGTTTTGTAAAATAAATGGTATTAAACCGATTAAATTTTCAAGAGATGTTCCAACACGTTGGAATTCTACTTATTTTCTTTTATGTCAAGCATTTCAATACAAAGATGCATTATGTAGTTTTTTTTCTCAACATGTTCAAAATATCACACTTTATCCTAGTCAATGAGATATTTGTGAAATTTTTTTTTAGATATTTTAAGAGTTTTTAATGATGCTACTTTAGTTTTTAGCAGTGTTTATTATCCTACAGCACATTTATTTCTTCTTGAGAGTTTGAATATTGTTGGCACTCTCGATGAACATGTTGACAGTGACGACCCTAATGATATTGTTTTGCTCGAAGCCATTACTGCTATGAAGGTAAAATAGTTGAATTATTTTAGAGAAATTCTTTTACTTTATCTTATTGCTGCTGTTTTGATCCTAGATTTAAATTAGAAGGTTTGAATGGTGGTTTACAAGCTTACTATGGTTATTTAGGAATATCAGATTATGTTGATATTACGAGCATAATGAAAAAATTAAGAAGTGATTTAATTATTTTATTTAATGATTATATTGTAAGATATAACTTAGGAACATTAGGTCAATCTAGTAGTAGCGAACCGGTAATTCAAATAAGACTTAGCGCAGGGGATCGTTGGTTATTGCAACGAAATAAAAAATCTAAGGATACGACAACAACTAATAACCCTGAATTAGATAATTATTTATCTACAAATTTTGAGTTTTCTAATGAAAGTTTATGCAGTAAAAATTTTAAAATCCTTGAATGGTGGAACCGGCATCAAAATATATATCATGTTTTATCTATTATTACTAAAGAGATCTTGACAGCACCTATTTCCACCGTTGCGGTTGAGCAAGCCTTCCATTTGGGAGGTAATATATTGGAAGCTAGGCGATCTTCATTACATCCAAGCACTCTAGAAGCAACAGCTTGTGTGGATGATTGGACTCGAGCTGACCTGAGACAACAAGAAGATGCCCCCGATGATTTTGAAGATTTGTTCGATAATGCTTCTGCAACAAGTGCAAGCGGAACCGGAGCCAAATGATCAACTGATAATGATGATTGATAATTGTAAAATTATAATTTACAAAGGGGATATATCTAAAAGACTAAAACTTGTAATGGAACTACGTGAGCTTTGATTCCTCTCACCCTTGGAGGATACATAGGCAACTTAAATTTTTAAAAATTTAAGCTTAAGCTCTTCAATGTAATAAATTTTTTTTATTTATAAAATTCATTTCATTTATTTTATTAATTTTCAAAAAAAAAAAAACTTTGAACAGAACCGAACTGTTCGGTTCCGTTTCGGTTCGGTGTTTCGGTTCCACTTAAGTGTGGAACCGGAACCGAACCGGATTTAACTGGTTTGGTTCCGGTTCCACACTTGTGGAACTAGAAACCGGTCGGTTCGGTTCGGTTCCTAACAGGAACCGAACCGCCGGCCGGGTCTATACGTAACACCAACAGATCCTAGTTTAGGACTGGGGATGACAGATGCCCCTATATCCTAGTTTTAGAGCTCGGAGGGTAGCATAGATCCGCACCCCCAGTTCTAGTTCAGTGGCATGGGGGGCGGCGATACGTAACGCCCCAATACCACCAGTTTCAGGGACAATAGTGGCATGCTTTGGGGGACGACGATATGTAACGCCCCAAAGTCATGGATTTGCATTTCTGGCTCGAGTTAGGCGTATAGGGGGATGGCGATACGTAACGCCCTCATACGTCAAGTTTTTCAGAAACAGATCAGTTTTCAGATACCATATTTTCAGAAAACAGCTTTTAGAAATCAGATTTTTGAAATAGTTTTCAGAAACCAGACCTTCAAAACTCGTTTTCTGAAAGATAAGTTTTATAAAATAGATTTCAGACGAAGTTGTCAGAAAAGAGTTTTCATATAAAGATATTTCTAGAACTTTGGTTTTGGAACCAAATGTTTTATATCAGTATTTCATTTTTTTATCCACTCACTTAGATCGTACAACGATCTAACCCCCCACTCCCAGTTTCCTTATTTTGCAGGTATTCTCGGAAGATGAGCTCGGAAGGATGGATACCGATGCATTCACTAAGTTATGGAGTCCACCAGTCCAAGTCAGAGTGAGAGTCCAGTTGGAGTCAATCAAAAGTCATGTATTAGTCTAGAGTGATGTAATAGTTATTGTGAGCTAATGTTATTAAGTTTACAGTTATAATTATTGAGTTTATATTTCATATTAATGAGTTTGGGCGTTGGTCTCATGCATAAGATTTTGATTAAGAAAAGAGTATTATCTTTGTTCATAGTGAGAAAGTCAGAGGCCCAGGGGAATAGTACGGTCTATTCCATTCTGGTAGCATCTCCCGGATTTGGGGATGTTACAAAGATGGTATCAGAGCATGGTCTAGGGAGTCAGTGGCTGCATTGGGTAGAGTGTTGGGGTCTTATATACATAGTATGTTCGGGATACTTATATGCGGGGCACTACCTCTGTAGTATCTGATCCTCTAGTACGTCCTCAAGATCCATAGATAGGTTAGTAAGCTTTCCTAGATTATTCGAATAGTATTCCTTACGAGAACAATGTTGAGTTCCTAATTAGGTCCCAAGAATCATCCAAAACAAGCATAAAATTGCATGAATACATCAAGGAATAATGGCGGAAACATATACTCACAATGATTGGATTTGATGCACCAAACAACACAAGCTTATAGCTCCTCATCAAGGTCACGGCAGAAGCTTCTCCTTGCATTGGGCTGTGCGGTTTTACTGGTTTTTGACCCTCCAAGATTCGGCCATGGTCATCACCATTAAAGCTCCAAGCTTCAAGCTTTTCATGCTCACAAATTCGTTTCCCTATCACCATAATATAACCCATGTGTGTGCTAGCACTACTCTTCTTCCTTTGCTTCTCACAAATTCGGTCAAACCAGCAAATTTGAGGAAGAAAATGCTCAAAACCGTGAGCAAGAGAGAGATGAGAGAAGGTTTCATTTTCAAAACGTAAAACCCTAATGCTTGGAGAGAGAGAACCGAATTATGTCATTTGGGAGAGAGAGAAAAGTTAAATATATATCATTTATTTATTTTCTAAAAGCAAATAAAATAAATATATACCAAACTTTTCAAAAAGCAAAAAGTCAAAAGTAAAACATCAATCAATGTTTTCACTTTTACCCACCCTTTTACCTATCACATCAAGTCACTTTATTAAAGTGACAACATGTCATGTCACATCACTCAAAGTGACAAGTGATTTGACAATTGATGCAACTAGCGATTTGACGATTGATGTGACTTGCGTGCCGCGCTCGAATTCGAAATACGAATGCGCTCGCAATCACTCTCGGGCTCGGGTTCGCTAATTCCAAATTAACGAATTTTCCGTCGCGTCGTAATTAAATGATTACGCCTAGCGAAATCACTATTCACGTCGCTAACGAATTAATTCAAAATTAATTCGTTCGCCCGAATTAAAATCCAATTTCAATTTCGCGTCGAAATCTAATTTCTTATAATATATCGAATATATTATTTTATCGATTAATTCCAAATTAATCGTTCTCTCTCTTTAATTAATATTTTATCCCAGATAAAATATCTTCGTAATTAATCCCAGATTAATTTTCTCTCTCTTCAAATTAATCCCAGATTAATTCTATCTCTCTCTTCTAATTAATTCCAGATTAATTAAAGTGCGAGTTATACATCATCGGTGAATCTTCGGGAAGCGACCCATGAGATCTCCGGATATGTTGGCAGTAAATCGGGTCGTCGGACTATCCGAACACGTAAGTACCTCTCGTACTACGTTTATACCGATTTACAAGACAAGGTTGGCTTCTAGCAAAGCGCCATGCCTACCCAATTCTCCAGAAATATTCTTACAGGAATATATAGATCTGTATCAAGCGTAGTATACCGTAGTATTGTGTATATCGGCCCAGTATCGGATAGTCACGTGCTAGGGCTGGGGCTGGATAAGTGTCTGCCCCGTCCGAAGCACATGTCGGATGTCTGGTAACTAGTCTCTATAATCAGATATTCATGACCTGGTCATAATATCATGATTGGATGCGCATCACTCAAGAGCACTAGTATCGTATCCTGCGTGACATCATCTCCACTATGACTAAAGTGATACTTCCGTCTTGACATCACACCCAATACACTACGACTCTCTGATAAACCCAGAAGTGGTGTACGCAGAACCGTTTAAAGCCCTGTACCACCAAGACCAAGTCTACCGATTATCGTAAGTATTAGCGGTGCAAGTCTCAGGTTAAGACCAAATACACCTACCCTGATGTCGGACTCCCATAGACACATAGTCATAATACCAATGGGATTCCGAGGGGTCTATCCAGAGCGAAGCTGTTTCCCGTACCATCGGTGAAACAAACCACCTCCTATCGCACTTGCATAAGTATCCAATACTTAAATATATGAGAACTATGTTGTTGTGCCCTCACAACGCGCACAAGTGCAATACTAGCATATTCCGCATTATCGATGTCCTGTCTCGATAATACTACGACTAGGATATTTAATGATTTATCCTACGTGGACTGATACTGTCTCATATCATTCTCCGTCCAGGAACAAATCATAGGGACCTCTCATCATTTATATATCTAAGGTGATCTAATCACAAATGATAAGAGTGCAATCTCCTTTGTCACATAGTTAATTTGTACAACAACACCATGATCTGTACAAATAGTGACGCTATGGGTCATATTATCCAACAAACAACTATACTCTAGATCCACGTTAAATTTTCCTGAAGTTATTCTGACCTATATCAGAAGTACAAACAAGATATGAAACCAGACAGTAAGATTCTAAGAAAAGTTACCCAGAAAGTGGGAAGAAAAAACTATAAGAAGTAAAAAAGTATGCATAGTTAGTTAACTGACCGGAGATGAGAAAAGTAAGGAGACAATGAGAAATAGTAAAGTTCAAATGATACCTACCCAGGAAAGTAGGAAGAGAAAAAGAAAGTTAGAAAGAAAAGTATGAAGGGATAGATATATGATCAAAAGAACATGTAGTAGAGGTTCACACAATCAGAATTAATAAGAGATAAAGAAGCATAAACAGATAAATAAGGATGTATCAGAACCTATAGTAGTAAGGAAAGGTGGAAGGATGCTAAAGCAACCAGATGTAAGAAGAGGTAGAGATACATAATCAGATCGATAAAGAAATACCAGAATCTACCGTAGTAAAGAGAATAGAAAGAGCCCAAGCAAGTATTAAAGTGCATAGTAGACGTAAGATTCCTTCCCTCATCATAAATTTATTTCAAATAGATTTAAGAGCCTCAAGTGCCTTATATAGATAGTGAGTTCCCCGAATGACCAATGGTAGCCATAATGCAGAAGAAGCAAGAAATCAGGAATAGTCATAGAGACTTCTAATAGATGTGAGATGCCATGACAATTCAGATATTCTAGATTCCTCAAACCCAGGCCCGCATGCAAACAGATAAATAAAGGTCATAAACAGAAACGATTAGTTGCCCTAACCAAGCAATTCGATGGAGACAAGACCCTGAGCTATCTAGTCTACCACTGCTTAGTGATACCAGATAAGAAAGTTTTCCTGATGGAATCTAGCTCATACCTATTTTACATGAGAAATAGACTCTACCATGACACATAGTACCAGAACAAGGATATCGAAACCCATCGAGACATAAGATGTTTTCCCTAGTCCCTACCAACATAGATATAGATGATTGTAAGAAGCCCGACGATAGCTCATCTTAAAAGATGGGAAGACCTTTGAAAGGCAGATTACCCAGGAAAAGATTAAGGAAGTTTTTGAGGATATAAAAAAGAGAACCTGGTATAGCCCAAAGATTAAGGCAAGCCAGCGCGAGGCTTGCAAGACTAGTAGGAGTCAACAAGATGGACCAAATGCAGTAGAACCTACAGATCAGCTCAAGTCAGTAGAAATCCATAGAAGAATATTAGAATAGACCCGTGAAGTTGGAGATATTTAGGAAGTGGTAAGAGTACCATTATGGACAATAGAATAGAGTGACCAAGTCGAGATTTATAACGAGAACATGAAGTGGAGATCTAAGAAGTAGATAGAAAAGATGAACCACTGCTAGCCTCAGTAGTAAGGTGTAGAGCAAAGAAATAAGATATCCAAATGATAAGAGGGACGCGAGAAGTAACAAGGAAAATTCAGTGCATTCGGGCATAAAGATAACGAAATGAGAAGATAGTAGTGTAGAGAATTGATGATAGTTGTGGGACCCAAAGACATTGAGTAGTCGACCCATTTCCTGCAGAATGAATGAGGACATTTTCTTCCGGAAACCTTGATTCTAGTAAGCATATAGACACCTAACTAGACACGTGAGCATGTATCCATTTCCCAACCTAGAACCCAGTAAGAGGAAGGACAGGTAAAAAAATAGTAATTGATAGAATAGATGGATTACGAAATATCTAGATAATAAAGCCAATAAGTTCAACAAACATAGATAAAAAATCACGAGATGGCAAAAATTCTATATAAGAAGGAATAGTTGAAGTCGTAGTAAATCAAGTCAAATCTAGAAGCCATCGATGAATAAAGGAATCTTTATCAGTTATAGGAAACTTGCTACAGTGATCCCAGTCACTTCAAGTTCTCCTTCTCCATAGACTAAGACAGCATCCTTAGTTCTCTAAGATACTAACGGATGTTATTAACATCAATCCAGTGACTATCACTCGGATTGGCCTGTTTGTGAATCCATATGCTCAAAGCATAATACACCAGGTCTCGTACATTTTTCAATGTACGGTTTCTAGGAGAGTATTGTGAAAGCCAAGCTTTCGCCGATATTTATTTTATGGGAATATCATTTCCAAGAAATGACGTATTATCATTATTTTATAGGACAACCACTGTCAGTGCGCTCCCACTAACCCTCTTATTTACACAAGAATCATTATCGTTTTGAATTAAATCATATACCATTATGATTATATCAAAACGATAATTCCAAGAACCTAATGCTTGCTTCAATCCAATCATGGATCGAATAACAAGCATTATCCAAATGGATTTACCGTGGCAACAGGTAAAAGGTTGAATCGTAATCAACACAATATTGATAACGATACCTTTCCGTTAAAGCCTTGCTTTATACGTTGGTATGTTTGCCATCCATGTATGTCTTCCTAGAAGACTTTTAAGTACCATTAGGCACAATGCCTTGTGGTACATCAACTAGTATCCAAACTGGTTGATATACATGGAATCCATTTCGGATTATATGGCACTTTGCCATAATTGGGGAGTTGATATCTTGTATCACTTCCTCATACGTAGTCAGTTGGTATTCCTTAATAAGATTCACATCTTTATAAGGTAGATCAGAAACCCATACCCCAGGTTGTTTTCTGACTCTGTCCGACTTACGCAGTTCTTGCGTATTCGAAGATTAATGGTAATAGTCTCATCCTTGATGAACTATTTGTGTTCCATTAAGATTCGGTGCCTTGAACAGTATTACTCCGATTTCCATCGAGTTATACTATCCTCCCACTTACCACTGCATATCGGTATTCCTATCAGGAAAAACGTATGGTGAGCAACAATCTAATTGTTCTCTTGTGAGGTGTATAAGTACAATACTTACGGTATCCCTAGGATGACCTACATTTGGCACTTATCCTATTTGGGTTTTAGTTTGGTATCATCCAAACATATGCCTAGCATAACCAAATTATCAGGAATGAGAAACTTGGTTTCTTTCCCGTTCATATCTAATATGTAATCTGTCAAACAGATTTTATGGAACCTTATTCAAAATAAGTTCTTGCACTGTTTAGCATATCCGTCGAAGGAAATGGTAGCTCAGAGCGACTCGTGATTAACCTTATCATGTCTAACAAATTCGGTTAATCTGTTCGGACACACCATCAAACTGACGTGTTCCGGGAGGAGCCCTTATTTGAAAGAATATTATACTCTTTCAAATATACTAGAAACGTATTGTTTAAGTATTATTCATTACGGTCTTACCGTGACGGTTTAATACTTTAGCCGATCTATTTGTCTATTTCATGTCGAAACTCTAAAAGTTTCCGATTTGTGTTTCAAAAGAAACACATAACCATACGCGATGCCACATCCGTAAAGGTCACGAAATATTCATATCCATATCTAGCCTAGCTAGACATGGGCCCACTTACTTCACTATGAAGTAGGGCTAACAGATCGGTGGCATTTACACTTTTACCAAGTAAATAGTGTTTTAGGCACTTCGCCCAATAAACTAGATTAGTAGACTTTATTTGAACAGAATCAAATCAGTCCTAGTACCCGCTCTTCAAAAGTGCGGATATACGATTCTTGTTTAGTAGTGTCCCTGACAACTATGCCACAATTAAGTTTCTTAACTGATCAAATCAATTTGAGCTATTTATTTGTCATGTTATATATTTGAGATATTATTTATATTCAAAATATAAATCCTGTTATTCACATCTAATGTGTTTATCTCAATATCATCTTTATATAATGAAACACTTTAGTGTTCTAGAATATAAAGGTACACCCGCAGCGGTTATACGCGATATAGAGATAATGTTTCTAGTCAAACTAGCTACATTATAACAGTTTCTAAATTTAAGTACTAACCCGAAGGTAGTACCTAAATTCAGATATCTACGGTTAAAACAGCGACTTTCGTCCCGTTTTCAATTTGCAGATAAATCTCAATTGAAGTCCGTATCCTGTTCAAAATAGATTCTGAACATCAATATATATATTTTATGTACCACACTAAGTATCTAAAATCCAATTTTAATACTAGCTGTGAACATAATTATGACAAACATAATGGATTAAGCACTTAAGTTATCATTACATGATCTTCCAAAGATTATGCTCTACTATTTGCTTAACTCTGGGCTTAGGCATAATACGTTATTTTATCAAATAAAATAACTTATTATTTTTCCAGGACCATCCTGAAATTTATTCCCAATTTGAAAATTAAAGTCGTTTAATAACACATTTTCACCCAGGATTATGTCTTAAACACTAATCTTTCATTTTTATATCTTGATTCTAATAGTCCAACTATTTAATCAACGATTTGTGGTACTATTTATTAATGATTATAATAGTCCAACTATATAATCAAATATATCTAAATTAATTAACCTCAATTACATTGATTACTATAGTCCAACTATAAAATCAACTGTAAACTGAAATTAATTAATTCAAATATATTGATTAATATAATCTAATTATATATAATCAAATATAATACAGTCCAACTGATTATTAAAACAACAATTTAAATATTAATCCAACTAACATTTAATCTAACGACGAAATAATT
Organism: Zanthoxylum bungeanum; assembly: GCA_019454045.1. NCBI lineage: Eukaryota > Viridiplantae > Streptophyta > Magnoliopsida > Sapindales > Rutaceae > Zanthoxylum > Zanthoxylum bungeanum. The sequence continues at coordinate 70,635 of SKCR01033563.1, read as the reverse complement.
TGAATGAGCGCGTATGGCGAGTAATTGAACGAGTATTGCAAATTCAATTCTTGCCTCCCCCACTATTTTTCGGCGAGCCTCTAACCCTCTGTCGAGTACTCGGGAACCGTGTTTCCTAGTGGGCTAGGATCCCGTTAAATATCACACAATCTTGACTTTGGCCAACAAATTGTATGATAATTAACTAGGTAGATCTCGAAGATCAATTGGATCTCATCCAATTCCTAGATCCAGTAGGCGGATATCCAAATCCTAAACATATATCTTATATATGCCAATACATCCAATGTATTACCTAACTTTTTTCCTCTGAATCAACTAAGCCTTGGCTTGGCACAACAAACCTAGTGAATCCAGTCAATCGCGACCCATTGACCATGGAAAGCTTCGTAATCAATGTCGATGGACAAGAAGTGGTCTTGACTTTGGCCAACAAACCACAACTTGGACAGACACTGATATGGAACAAAGCCTTCGTGATTCAAACACATCTTCGACGGACAAGGGCTTGACTTTGGCCAACAACCCATGCCAATCTCGGATCTTGAGTAAGAATCACTCAATGGAAGGAAAAACGCATGATATTTGATGAGGGTTTTTTCGCGTGCAAATTGGCTACCAATTCAATTATCTTTGTTAAGGTCTCATCATCATACACCCTTAAACATGCATTCTAAACACATAATAAAGCGAGTATGAAAATAAAATAATAATGATATGCGGATGGATACTTTACATTGATCCTAGATCAAATCTCTCATTTTCTCTCTCCAAAGCTAGCACATGTATTTACTTCTACCCGTTACACTACACTTCTAAAGAAACCTCATTTGCATTGAGGGGAATAGGTGAGAAGAGAATACAAAGAGTATAGAGGTGATAAGGCTGGACACGTAGGTCCAATTTAATAAATCAAATTTTTACAACAATTTCTAAAATTGCCCCACCCGACTAATATCCATCCGATATACATTATTCATGCATCACAACCATGTATTCATACAAGCATGTTATCAATCAATCTAATCCAATTAATTAATCTGATAATTAGTGATCATCCAATGTTCAAACAACGATTTGATTTTTGCTCGAGTCAAACTCGTTTTGCGAATAAGTACTGAAAGTACGAATTCTTGATTAAATTAAACTACAACACATTAAATCCAATTTAACATGTATTTAATACTAATTCACTATTCAATTCCAAATTGAATATTACACTTTATTTAATGAACCTTTACGACTTAAATTCCAAATTTAATCGCAATGGGTCTCAAAGCCCAATTAACATCTAATGTTTATTTAATTAAAGTCTAATGGGCTTTTAATTAATTTCTTAAGGCGTGGACTTTTGGTCAACTCGGGTCAAACTGATAACCAAAATCCAATCCGGGAGTTACCCCATAAGCCTTTAAATTATTTTTTTTTTGGCCCATTAGGCCCAATTAAATAATTAAGGTCATTAAGTCATAATTGGACTTTATGGATGCGGTTTTGGGCCCAATTGGATCCAACCAAATTGGCCTAAACCTAACTTGGTACAACCAAGCCCAAAAGCCCAATTACAACCTTAAGGCCCAATTTCCAAAATAAGCCCAATTAATTAACTTATAAAATTCCAAATTCCATAATTAATTAACCTAAGTGTAATACACAATTAATTATCCAATTAACATTTCTAAAACATCAATTAGCCTAATTAATCATGCACTTTAACATTAAATAGTGTCCAACACAATTTATTAAAATCAAACCCAATTTACATGCTTTTGTTCTCGGTAATTAGGGGTTTTTCCAATCCGATTCAGTTTCAATCCAATTGAATCCACAATCATCATTTCCCAAATCAATTAAACTCATCTAATGAATCAAAATACAAAAAACACAATGAATTTCATATCCAATTGAATTCGGCCAAGCCTACTTTAATTTGGAAAATTGTTCCAAATCAAAATTCAATCCAATCAAATTTCAATTCAACATTACCCACTTGTTTCAAGTCATCCAATGATCAAACAAGCAAAAATTCACCAAGATATTAGGGTCTCAATTTTCGGCCAACATAAGCAATTTGGGGAAAATTGTTCCAAACTCATTTTCAACAAATTGATCCAATCAATCCTCAATTAAACATACTTTAAGCATTCTAAATCATCCAATTCATCAAACATGCTCAAAATCAAGTTTACCCAAATTTTTCATGCCCAAAATTGGGGAAAAATGGATCCAACCAAATTTCATGAAATTGATCATGCACAACATCAATTCAACCTCATTCAAGCATACTATACTAAACAATTTAATCAATTGATGCTCAAATTGAGTTTACCCAATTTTGTCAACTTTGGCCTACACAAAAAATTGGGGAAATTTGTTCCAAACACAATTTCTTCAAATTGATCTAATCATCATTAATTCCATCTCATTTAAGCATACTATAACAAACAATTCATCAAAACATGCCCAAATTCGTTTTAACCCAATTTTAACCCTAACTTTTTCATGCTTGTTCAAGGCTCAAGATACCATTGTTGAGTTCCTAATTAGGTCCCAAGAATCATCCAAAACAAGCATAAAATCGCATGAATACATCAAGGAATAATGGCGGAAACATATACTCACAATGATTGGATTTGATGCACCAAACAACACAAGCTTCTAGCTCCTCATCAAGGTCACGGCAGAAGCTTCTCCTTGCAGTGGGCTGTGCGGTTTTACTGGTTTTTGACCCTCCAAGATTCGGCCATGGTCATCACCATTAAAGCTCCAAGCTTCAAGCTTTTCTTGCTCACAAATTCGTTTCCCTATCACCATAATATAACCCATGTGTGTGCTAGCACTACTCTTCTTCCTTTGCTTCTCACAAATTCGGTCAAACCAGCAAATTTGAGGAAGAAAATGCTCAAAACCGTGAGCAAGAGAGAGATGAGAGAAGGTTTCATTTTCAAAACGTAAAACCCTAATGCTTGGAGAGAGAGAACCGAATTATGTCATTTGGGAGAGAGAGAAAAGTTAAATATATATCATTTTTATTTTCTAAAAGCAAATAAAATAAATATATACCAACTTTTCAAAAAGCAAAAAGTCAAAAGTAAAACATCAATCAATGTTTTCACTTTTACCCATCACTTTTACCTATCACATCAAGTCACTTTATTAAAGTGACAACATGTCATGTCACATCACTCAAAGTGACAAGTGATTTGACAATTGATGCAACTAGCGATTTAACGATTGATGTGACTTGCGTGCCGCGCTCGAATTCGAAATACGAATGCGCTCGCAATCACTCTCGGGCTCGGGTTCGCTAATTCCAAATTAACGAATTTTCCGTCGCGTCGTAATTAAATGATTACGCCTAGCGAAATCACTATTCACGTCGCTAACGAATTAATTCAAAATTAATTCGTTCGCCCGAATTAAAATCCAATTTCAATTTCGCGTCGAAATCTAATTTCTTATAATATATCGAATATATTATTTTATCGATTAATTCCAAATTAATCGTTCTCTCTCTTTAATTAATATTTTATCCCAGATAAAATATCTTCGTAATTAATCCCAGATTAATTTTCTCTCTCTTCAAATAATCCCAGATTAATTCTATCTCTCTCTTCTAATTAATTCCAGATTAATTAAAGTGCGAGTTATACATCATCGGTGAATCTTCGGGAAGCGACCCATGAGATCTCCGGATATGTTGGCAGTAAATCGGGTCGTCGGACTATCCGAACACGTAAGTACCTCGTACTACGTTTATACCGATTTACAAGACAAGGTTGGCTTCTAGCAAAGCGCCATGCCTACCCAATTCTCCAGAAATATTCTTACAGGAATATATAGATCTGTATCAAGCGTAGTATACCGTAGTATTGTGTATATCGGCCCAGTATCGGATAGTCACGTGCTAGGGCTGGGGCTGGATAAGTGTCTGCCCCGTCCGAAGCACATGTCGGATGTCTGGTAACTAGTCTCTATAATCAGATATTCATGACCTGGTCATAATATCATGATTGGATGCGCATCACTCAAGAGCACTAGTATCGTATCCTGCGTGACATCATCTCCACTATGACTAAAGTGATACTTCCGTCTTGACATCACACCCAATACACTACGACTCTCTGATAAACCCAGAAGTGGTGTACGCAGAACCGTTTAAAGCCCTGTACCACCAAGACCAAAGTCTACCGATTATCGTAAGTATTAGCGGTGCAAGTCTCAGGTTAAGACCAAATACACCTACCCTGATGTCGGACTCCCATAGACACATAGTCATAATACCAATGGGATTCCGAGGGGTCTATCCAGAGCGAAGCTGTTTCCCGTACCATCGGTGAAACACAACCTCCTATCGCACTTGCATAAGTATCCAATACTTAAATATATGAGAACTATGCCGTTGTGCCCTCACAACGCGCACAAGTGCAATACTAGCATATTCCGCATTATCGATGTCCTGTCTCGATAATACTACGACTAGGGATATTTAATGATTTATCCTACGTGGACTGATACTGTCTCATATCATTCTCCGTCCAGGAACAAATCATAGGGACCTCTCATCATTTATATATCTAAGGTGATCTAATCACAAATGATAAGAGTGCAATCTCCTTTGTCACATAGTTAATTTGTACAACAACACCATGATCTGTACAAATAGTGACGCTATGGGTCATATTATCCAACAAACAACTATACTCTAGATCCACGTTAAGAATTTTCCTGAAGTTATTCTGACCTATTATCAGAAGTACAAACAAGATATGAAACCAGACAGTAAGATTCTAAGAAAAGTTACCCAGAAAGTGGGAAGAAAAAACTATAAGAAGTAAAAAAGTATGCATAGTTAGTTAACTGACCGGAGATGAGAAAAGTAAGGAGACAATGAGAAATAGTAAAGTTCAAATGATACCTACCCAGGAAAGTAGGAAGAGAAAAAGAAAGTTAGAAAGAAAAGTATGAAGGGATAGATATATGATCAAAAGAACATGTAGTAGAGGTTCACGCAATCAGAATTAATAAGAGATAAAGAACCATAAACAGATAAATAAGGATGTATCAGAACCTATAGTAGTAAGGAAAGATGGAAGGATGCTAAAGCAACCAGATGTAATAAGAGGTAGAGATACAGAATCAGATCGATAAAGAAATACCAGAATCTACCGTAGTAAAGAGAATAGAAAGAGCCCAAGCAAGTATTAAAGTGCATAGTAGACGTAAGATTCCTTCCCTCATCATAAATTTATTTCAAATAGATTTAAGAGCCTCAAGTGCCTTATATAGATAGTGAGTTCCCCGAATGACCAATGGTAGCCATAATGCAGAAGAAGCAAGAAATCATGAATAGTCATAGAGACTTCTAATAGATGTGAGATGCCATGACAATTCAGATATTCTAGATTCCTCAAACCCAGGCCCGCATGCAAACAGATAAATAAAGGTCATAAACAGAAACGATTAGTTTCCCTAACCAAGCAATTCGATGGAGACAAGACCCTGAGCTATCTAGTCTACCACTGCTTAGTGATACCAGATAAGAAAGTTTTCCTGATGGAATCTAGCTCATACCTATTTTACATGAGAAATAGACTCTACCAGGACACATAGTACCAGAACAAGGATATCGAAACCCATCGAGACATAAGATGTTTTCCCTAGTCCCTACCAACATAGATATAGATGATTGTAAGAAGCCCGACGATAGCTCATCTTAAAAGATGGGAAGACCTTTGAAAGGCAGTTTACCCAGGAAAAGATTAAGGAAGTTTTTGAGGATATAAAAAAGAGAACCTGGTATAGCCCAAAGATTAAGGCAAGCCAGCGCGAGGCTTGCAAGACTAGTAGGAGTCAACAAGATGGACCAAATGCAGTAGAACCCACAGATCAGCTCAAGTCAGTAGAAATCCATAAAAGAATATTAGAATAGACCCGTGAAGTTGGAGATATTTAGGAAGTGGTAAGAGTACCATTATGGACAATAGAATAGAGTGACCAAGTCGAGATTTATAGCGAGAACATGAAGTGGAGATCTAAGAAGTAGATAGAAGAATGAACCACTGCTAGCCTCAATAGTAAGGTGTAGAGCAAAGAAATAAGATATCCAAATGATAAGAGGGACGCGAGAAGTAACAAGGAAAATTCAGTGCATTCGGGCATAAAGATAACGAAATGAGAAGATAGTAGTGTAGAGAATTGATGATAGTTGTGGGACCCAAAGACATTGAGTAGTCGACCCATTTCCTGCAGAATGAATGAGGACATTTTCTTCCGGAAACCTTGATTCTAGTAAGCATATAGACACCTAACTAGACACGTGAGCATGTATCCATTTCCCAACCTAGAACCCAGTAAGAGGAAGGACAGGTAAAAAAATAGTAATTGATAGAATAGATGGATTACGAAATATCTAGATAATAAAGCCAATAAGTTCAACAAACATAGATAAAAAATCACGAGATGGCAAAAATTCTATATAAGAAGGAATAGTTGAAGTCGTAGTAAATCAAGTCAAATCTAGAAGCCATCGATGAATTAAGGAATCCTTATAGAAGTAAAGATTTTAGAAGTACAAAGAGATCATGAAGAACGACTCTTAGGTTTAAAGTGAATAACTTATAAAGAGTCTCATAATATTGAGAAGGAAAGATTAGATAAAGAATAGTACCTTAACCAAAGACTTAATAGGAAATGTCTTAAGCAATCAAAGATGATAGAGTTTCCAGGGAAATAAAGATATAAGGAACTCAAGGAACTAAGATGAGTAGGAAAGTCAAGTGATAGAGCAAAGCTTAGTAAGAAAGAATAATAGACGGAGTATAGTAGGAGTTTGACAAACCTTATGGAGGTTCACAATAAAGGGTGAAATCATCGGTAATTAGAAAACGAATTAGTAGTAAATTTGAAACATGAAATTCAGATAGTTCCTAGTAGTAGTACCATAGTGGGGAAGCCAACACCAGACAGGAAAATTGCAGAGTTATAAGTTTAAAGATGAGCAGCATAAGCAACTGCAGCACGTATAGTTAGTGAGAACACCACCACTGGAAGACTCCAGGACAATCCCCACCCTCCCAACCCTCGTTAAATAATAACAATGAAGATGAAATTTGAAGTTCGCCTCAAGATATCCTCAGAAACGAGACAATACATGGTGAAAATAGACTGAAACATAAAGCTTTTAGATACAGTACCAGAACAGAAGAGAAAAGGAAATAGCTCTAAGTGAGAGATCTAGAAACGAAGTTATTAGATAAGGTAAGGAAAAGAAGAAGGACTAGTTAAGTAGTGACAATGATGTAAGGAAACAACGTTAAACATGACTTGGGACATGTGAGAGGTGACATCCTTCGGATTAAGGGGACATAGATGTAGATCATAGAAGTTTCAGGTACATAAAAGAACAGGAGAATAGACAAAAAGGTGAACAACAAAAGGCTTGGTAATGAAACGATTAAGGTGCAATGACAGTAAAAGAAAATACTAAGTATAGACATAAGTGTAGTATAATAAAAAATTGAGAAAATAAGTTTAATACAATATGGTAAACCATAAAGAGAGAGTATCCTAGCATGTAACCAGGTTTGGAGAACGAGTTGGTGAGAAAGAACAACAAACAGATTTACAGTAATAATGGAAGCAAAGTACGAAAAAAGTATAAACATTAGCCAGAATCAAATCATCTGCGTCGATGTTAATAACAGGGAATATGGTTTAAGTACCAAGGTACACCCACTTAAGCTAAAATCTTTAGCCAATTGAGGAGGACCACTAGGAAACTATCCAGAAGTAACATCTTAAGTACAAGCATCATCGGTAGACAATATCAGTAAGTTAGAAAACCCTAAGCCCATAGATAAGCAGAAATATTGGAAATTTGAGGAGAGAAGCTCATAAGCAATTTAATCTTGACAATGAGAATACAGAGAGTTAAGTAGGTAAGATATGAGTAGGAATGTTAAGATCAAGTTAAACAAGTGCAGGTAAAGGAATACCCAGTACCAGCATTGTTAATAATGACAAGGATCATTCCTGTAAATTTATCGATTCCGGAAAGGGAGCGTGGGAAGCCTAACCGTGGAGACACCAGTATTTCTAGTTAGATTCAAATATACCAATTGAGAAGAACCTGATTAAGTCGAAAAGTTGTTGAGTATAATATATGAGAAAATTTAAGAAGAGATTAAGTCCAACTTACCGACAATCAAGGAAACTAAGAATATCAGGATTGTTGATATTGTACAACTCATAACAGGATAAGATTTAAGGGATAATTAGAGGAGGAGTATTCTAGAGTATGAGTAAGCAAAGAAATAATAGTCAGCATAGAGACAGTAATCATACTCGAACTAGCGAAGAAACCAAAGGTGCATAAGAGTAAATTAAACTAGTTTATTACCCTGGGTAACGTCCTAAACATGAGAGCCATTGTTCGACAGTAAGAGTACATAAAAAGGGTTAGTTATGAATTATGAAGCCCTAAACCCATACATAGTTATATATTTGAAAACTTGGAGAAAGAAACTTATAAATAACGAAGACTTATTAAAGGGAAAATAGGAAGATCAAGTAATCAGCTAAGACTGGAGCCAAGAGGATAAGTTTATTAGAATCTCAAGATATTCTCGAAACAAGAAAAACCCACAAGTTAGACCTCCGAAAGGATTCAAGGATGAATCATATTAAAGGGGGGAGAATTTGTAACGATCGGTAACATTTTCGACCAATAATCTCGACTACCATTTCATTTTGGGATGAATATTCATAATATAAATTATGTTGAACACATACGCACTCATGAAGTGACCTTGGGGGACAATCGATATTCCTTGAAGTTTCGATACATAATTGTACGATGTTTCACTCCGGACAACCTACGGTTTTTGGACCGTAACTTTCTTATATGAACTCGGATTCTTATGAATTTTATATTTTCGGAAAGCTGAGATCGAGATCTACAACTTTTGTGTTGAATATGTTTCTAAATTCGAACCAGAAATAAGCTGAAAACGCAAGCCAAAATTCTGGATGAATAGTACCGCGGACTTATCTAGAAAAGTCTCCAATATTCTCCAAATTTCCATATTTTTCTGCATGCTTCCAAACATCAAACAACCCCATGTATATATAAGGGGCACTATTCAAGGTTTCCTAAAATTAGGAAAGAATGAAGAGAGAAAAACGTGAGAGAAGGAAGAGGAAGAGGAAGAAGAAGATGAAGAGGAGAAGAAAAATAAGAGAAGGGAAATAAGGAAGGAAGAAAGAGAGAAGAAGGATGAGGCAAGAAGGTTTGGCATCCATGAAACCTTGAAAGATGAGGAAATTCACAAGAGAAGAGGTAAAACTAACTTGACCCAAACTTGATATTGTGGAATCTTGATAATTTGAGTATATGTTAATGTTAGTGGCATGATAGGAATGATGTATTGGTGATTGACATGGAGAGAAATTGATTAAAGAGTTAAGTGTTCAATTTGTGTTTTTGGAAATCATAAAGGTTTAATGAAGTAATAAGAACAATGAGATTAAGAGTATTTGAAGATGAAAATGATGATGTTATAGAATGTTTATTGAGGATATTTGCTTGTGTGATTGTCTGGGGAAAGTATGGAGCAAATTGGGTATGAGAGAATGAAGATTTAGACCAGAATTCGGCCTTGCGTCGCGACGCGATCTGGAATTTTTCCCAAAAATGCTTCTGTTGTAAGTTGCGTCACGACGTGCACGGCAAAAATTTTGGCACGTCTCTGGACGAGTTGCGTCGCGATGCACACTGCCTTTCCTCTCAACGCGCGGTCAAAAATGGCCCAAATCAGTTTCAGACCATCTCAGTTTCACCTGAACGCGTTAGAGGCTACCCTATAAGCCATGTATCAACTCATATGTACATATTACATTACGACATGTGTACGATACCCATAGAGTGATACTGCTTACTTGAATAAGCAAATTTTAGCCTAATTCCAAAGTACGTTTCTTAATTCATTTCTAATCTAGTTTATCCAATGTAGATCATCGCATGAACCAGAGTTTTCTCAGCAAGCGAGTAATTCCAGCCAGATTCCAACATGTGAGTGGACCTCTTTTCTCAAACTGATTTTATTTAATAGTTTTGATATCGGACTTACTTTGAAGGATATAGGGCGTTAGCCAGAATTTTATTACAGTTGTTTTTCAGATGATGATGATTTAGAAAAGAAAATGTTTTATACAGTTTTGAGATTCAAAACATGATTTTTATGTTTTCGAGGCATGGGGGAAAAACCCACCTAAGTATGTAACTTTATTCAGATATGGAATTGACGGACAGCACATGTGCACATGTAGAGGACTGAGGGGACGACGATACGTAACGCCCCCAGAAACTAGTTCAGGACTAGGGATGACAGATGCCCCTAGATCCTAGTTTCAAAGCTCGGAGGGTAGTATAGATTTGCACCCCCAGTTCTAGTTCAGTGGCTGGGGGATGGCGATACGTAACGCGCCAATACCACCAGTTTCAGGGACAATAGTGGCATGTTTTGGGGGACGGTGATACGTAACGCCCCAAAGTCATGGATTTGCACTTCTGGCTCTAGTTAGGCGTATAGGGGGACGACGATACGTAACGCCCCCATATGTCAAGTTTTTCAGAAACATATCAGTTTTCAGAGACCGGATTTTCAGAAAACAGCATTTAGAAATCAAATTTTTGAAATAGTTTTTAGAAACCAGACCTTCAAAAGTAGTTTTCTGAAAGATAAGTTTTATAAAAGATATTTCAGACGAAGTTGTCTTAAAAGATTTTTCATATAAAGATATTTCTGGAACTTTGGTTTTGGAACCAAATGTTTTATATCAGTATTTCGATTTTTTATCCACTCACTTAGATCGTACAACTATCTATCCCCCCATTCCAAGTTTCCTTATTTTGCAGGTATTCTCAGAGGATTAGCTCAGGAGGACGGATATTGATGCAATCACTAGGTTATGGAGTACACCAGTCCAAGTCAGAGTGAGAGTCCAGTTGGAGTTAGTCAGAAGTCATGTATTAGTCTCGAGTGATGTAATAGTTACTGTAAGCTAATGTTATTTAGTTTACAGTCATAATTATTGAGTTTATATTTCATGTTAACGAGTTTGGGCGTTGGTCCCATGCATAAGATTTTGATTAAGAAAAGAGTATTATCTTTGTTTATAGTGAGAAAATCAGAGGATCAGTGGAATTGTACGGCCAATTCCTGTTGGTCTCCAAGACAATCCAAGATCAAATAAGCAATTAAATAATGTGAATACATAAGTAAAGTATGGCGGAATCATACTTACATTGAACGGATTTAGGATGCGTCAAATACAAAAATTGTTCCTCCAAGTTTTCGGCCAAGCTCCACTTTGGGGAATGAGATCCAAGCTCCAAGCTTTTGAGTTGATTCCAAGCTTTTGGGATGGTTTCCCTATCACCTTGAATGATTCATTATTGGTGCTAGCCTTAGAAAATGTGCAACAAACTTTCTAATTTCCTTTGGAGAGTCACGACAATGAATAAAAATTTTAGGAGAAAAAATGCTCAATACCGTGAGCTTGGGAGAGAGAGGAGATGAAGTAAAGTTGAAGTTGTTGACTTGTGTTTTGATTTTTAAAAAAAATCAAATAATCATATACCAAACATTTGGTATTAGTCAATCAAGCCATCAACTTTAGGAAGTGTGTTGAACAAGTCTTCACTAACTTCACCAAAACCCATCAACAAAAGTGACAAGTGATGTGACTAGTGATGTGACTTGTGGGCCCCACTTGATTCAAAGGCCCGCAACACATCCCGGGCTCGGGTTCGCTAATTTCGAATTAACGAATTATCCGTTGTGACGTAATTAAATCAAATTTAATAAAATAATTATGCCAAATAAAATTACTATTCATGTCGCTCGCGAATTAATTCTAAATTAATTCGTTTCCCGAATTAAAATCCAATTTTAATTCCGCGTCGAAATCTAATTTCGTTAAATATATCGAATATATTATTTTATCGATTAATTCCAAATTAATCATTCTCTCTCTTAAAATAGTATTTTATCCTAGATAAAATCTCTCTGTAATTAATCCCAGATTAATTATGTTTGAATCATACGTCATCGGTGAATCTTCGGGAAGCGACCCAAGAGATCCCTGGATATGTTGGCAGTAAATCCGGTCGTCGGACTATCCGAACACGTACGTACCTTGTACTATGGTTTTACCGATTTATGAGACATGGTTGGCTTCTAGAAAAGCACCGTGCTTACCCAATTCTCCAGAAATATTCTTAATGGAATATATAATCTATGTCAAGCGTAGTATACGTAGTATTGCGTATAGCGATCCAGTATCAGATGTCACATGCAAGGCCTGGGGCTGGAATAGTGTCTGCCCCGTACGAAGCATATATCGGATTACAAGCAACTAGTCTCTTTAATCGAATAATCATGACCATGTCATATTATCCCGATGGTTGCAACCATTTAGAGTACCAGTTCTATATCCCTGCGTGATCATCATCTCCATATGACTGAAGTGATACTTCCATCTTGATATCACACCCAATACACTACGATTCTCAATAAATCCAAAAGAGGCGTACACAGAACCTGTTAAAGTCCTGGACCACCAAAACCAAAGTGTATTGATTGTCGCAAGTACTAGAGATGCAAGTCTCAGGTTAAGACCAAATACACCTACCCTGATGCGGATTCCCATAGACACATAGTCATACTACCAATGGGATTCTGCGGGGTCTATCTAGAGCGAAGCTGTTTCCGTACCATCGGTAAACACAACCTCCTATCACACTTGCATAAGTATCCAATACTTAAATATATGAGAACTATATTGTTACGCTTCTATAACACGCACAAGTGCAATACTAGTTTATTCCGCATTATCGATGTCCAGTCTCGATAATATTACGACTATGGATATTTAATGATTAAACCCTTATGGATTGATATTGTCTCATATCTTATAATCTGAAACTAATCATAAGGACTTTTATCATTTATATATTTAAGTAATCAAATTACAAAATGATAAAATACAATTTCCATTGCTACATAGTTAATTTGTACAAAAACCACAATGTCTTTTACAAATAGTGACGCTATGGGTCATAATTGTCTAACAATCTCCCACTTGCCCTATAGCCAGTCACTCAAGCATCTAATACCTGAACTATGTACATGTCCCTCAAACGTTTGCTGAGGAATAGCTTTCATCAGCGGATCTGCAATGTTATCCTCTGATGCGACCTTCTCGATTTTCACATCACCACGATGTATGATCTCACGAATAGATGGAAACATCGAAGAATATTTTTGGATCGTTAATGAGACCGTGGTTCCTTAGCTTGCGCTATAGCCCCGTTATTGTCACAATACAATGGAACGGGCTCAGCTGCTAACGGAACTACTCTTAATCCAATTAGGAATTTACGGATCCAAACTACCTCTTTTGCTGCTTCAGCTGCAGCAATGTACTTTGCTTCTATTGTTGAATCCTCAACAGTCTCTTGCTTGGAAGATTTCCAGCTTACTGCTCCGTTATTCAAACAAAATATGTACTCGGATTGCGACTTGCAGTCGTCTTTATCGGTTTGGAAACTTGCATCGGTATACCCAGTTACCTCAAGTTCTCCATCTCCATAGATTAAGAAAGTATCCTTAGTTCATCTAAGACACTTAAGGATATTCTTAACCGCCATCCAGTGACCTTCACCTGGATCGGCCTGATAGCGACTACACATGCTCAAAGCATACGAGACATCAGGTCGCGTACATATCATGGCATACATGATCGATCTGACTGCCGAGGCAAACGGTATCCGACTCATGCTGTCTCTCTCATCTTGAGTTTTAGGACACATGTCCTTAGATAGAGTAACGCCATGTGACACTGGAAACAGTCCCCTCTTGGACTGATCCATGTTGAATCTCTTCAACACTTTGTCAATGTACGTGCTCTGGGAGAGACCAATCAACTTTCTAGATCTATCCCGGTAGATCTTTATTCCTAGAATAAAGGGTGTTTCTCTCAGATACTTCATGGAGAATTTTAATGAAAGCCAAGCTTTCACCGATGTTAACATGGGAATGTCATTGCCAATAAGCAATATATCATCAACGTAAAGGACAATGAATGTCAGTGCGCTCCCACTAACCTTTTTATATACACAAGGATCATCCTCGTTTTGAACGAAATCATATTCTTTTATGATCTCATCAAAACGTTGGTTCCAAGAACGTGATGTTTGCTTCAATCCATAAATGGATCGATTTAACTTACAAAACGTCAGGCTGTTGCATATAAACATCCTCCAAAAGGTTTCCGTTAATGAAAGCGATTTTGATGTCCATCTGCCATATCTCGTAATCAAAATATGCAGCAATAACAAGCATTATCCGAATGGATTTAATCATGGCAACGGGTGAAAAATTTTCGTCGTAATCGACACCATGTCGTTGACGATACCCTTTCGCTACAAGCCTAGCTTTGTACGTCTGTACATTGCGATCCATGTCAGTCTTCTTCTTGAAGACCCATTTGCAACCAATAGGCTTTACGCCTTCTGGTGCATCAACCAGTGTCCAAACTTGGTTGGTGTACATGGAATCCATTTCGAAATTCATGGCATCTTGCCATAAACCGGAGTCGATACCTTGTATCCCTTCCTCATACGTAGCCGGCTCATCTTCCTCAATAAGATTAATATCCACATGAGGTGAGATCAGAAACCCATATCTCTCAGGTTGATTTCTGACTCTCTCCGACCTACGCTGTCCTTATGTATTCGAAGATTGTGGTACAGTCTCATCCCTGATGGACTGTTCATGTTTCCGTTAAGGATTTTGTGCCAGAAACAGTATCACTCCGATTTTCATCGAGTTCTACTTTCCTCCCACTTATCACTGCATTTAGGAATTCCTTCTCAAGGAAAACCGCATGTAGAGCAACAAATACTTTGTTCTCTTGTGGGTGATAGAAGTAATATCCTTTGGTTTCCCTAGGATATCCTACAAATAGGTATTTATCCGATTTGGGTTCTAGTTTGGTACCTTCCAAACGTTTGACGTATCCCCAGCAACCCCAAATCTTCAGGAATAAAAACTCGGTTTCTTTCCTGTCCATATTTCATACGGAGTCTGTTGAACAACTTTGACAGAACTTTATTCAAAATAAGTATTGCAATGTTCAATGCATATCCCCAGAAGGAAATAGGTAGCTCTGTGCGACTCATCATAGACCTTACCATGTCTAACAAAGTTCGGTTTCTCCGTTCGGACACACCGTTTAATTGCGGTGTTCCGGGGGAGTCCATGTAAAAGAATAACATATTCTTTCAAGTAATCAAGAAACTCATTGCTCAAGTATTCGCCACCACAGTCTGACCGTAATGTCTTAATACTTTTGCCGGTTTGTTTTTCTACTTCGTGTCGAAACTCTTTGAATTTCTCAAAAGTTTCCGACTTGTGTCTCATAAGATACACATAACCATAACGCGATGCATCATCCGTAAAGGTTACGAAGTATTCATATCCACCTCTAGCCTGGCAAGACATGGGCCCATAAACGTCACTATGAACAAGGGCTAACAGTTCGGTGGCACGTGCACCTTTATCGCTAAAAGGTGATTTAGGCATCTTTCCTAATAAACAAGATTCGCAGACGTCATATGAATTTGGATCAAATCCATCCAAGTACCCACTCTTCGAAAGTGTGGATATACGTGTCTTGTTTATGTGTCCCAGACGACAATGCCACATGTAAGTTTCATCTTTGTTACTTACTTTAAGCCTTTTGTTTGTTACATTATATGTTTGAGATTGATTCATATTCAAAATATATAGACCATTATTTACATCAGCAGTGCAAATTTCCATATCATTTTTATACATAAAACACACAGTGTTTCTAAATACAAAAGTATACCCACATTGGGTTAACAAAGATACAGAAATAATATTCCTAGTCAAACTAGGTACATAATAACAGTCTGATAGTTTAAGTACATGCCCCGAGGGCAGTTCCAAAACAAAAGTGCCAACGGCCAAAACGGCGACCCGTGTCCCATTTCCAACGCGGAGGTCAATCTCTCATGAGGCCAGTCTCCTGCTAATCTGCAGATCCTGCACATCAGTACATATATGAGTTCCATAACCAGAATCAAAAATCCAATTTTTAAAACTAGTAGTAGACATGTTTATTTCTATAACAAACATACTTGAAGCCGGTGCCTTGCCCGTTTTGATTTCCTTCATGTGTGTCTTGTATTCGCGGCAGTCACGCTTCCAGTGACCCCGCTTCCCGCACTGCAGACATACATCTTGGGATTTGTCCTTAGGTTTCCCAGAAGCCTTTGACGATTTGTCCTTGACCTTCTTTTTCTTCTTCTTCTTTACACCTCCAGTCACCTTGGGCCAAGCCCTTTGAGTCTGAGATGTTGAAGCGAAGTGCGCCTCGCGCTTCTTGACTTTAAGGAGCTCTTTTTCTGCTTCACGCAGAGTGGACATCAACTCTCCAAGAGTTTGGTCTTGGTTCAACATGTTGTAGTTCATGATGAACCCACTCCAAGTGTCGGTGAGAGACTGTAGGATCAAATCTACTGAAGTCTCAGCCTCGAAGACGATGCCCATCTGTCCGAGCTGCTCAATGTCAGCAATCATCTGTGACAAATGTTACTCAACAGACGTACCCTCTGACATGCGAGCGCGGAAGAGCTTCTTCTGTAACTCATATCTTTGCGATCTAAGATTAGATCGGTGAAGATCATGAAACTTCGCCATCATCTCATAGGGATCCACCCCCTTATTTTGACGATGGAATTGCGGAGTCATAGCAGCAAGCATTACCGATTGAGCAGTCGCGTTGTCATCGTTATGAGTCTTCCAAAGCTCTAGCTCAAGCAACTGATCAGGTCGGGGCTTAGGCCCAAGAGGTCGCTCTATAGTGTAGAGTAACTTCTCGGATCCCAGAACAATTCTGAGATTCATATCCCACTCTTGAAAGTTTGTGCCATTAAAGACATTATCGCCCATGACAATATCTCTAATGCTTAACTTTCCTGTCATCTGAACCGCAATAGTCCAACTATTTGATTAACGATGTATGGGTACAGTCTAACTGTTATAAGAAAAATAATAATATATTAGTCCAACTAATAAAAATAATTGATGAAATATTTTGAAAGCGCGTAAAGCTAAGTATTTGAACGAAATTGCAAATTCAATACTAGCCTCCCACTATTTTTCGGCGAGACTCTAACCCTCTGTTGAGTACTCGGGAAGCCTAGTTTCCTAGTGGGTTAGGATCCCGTTAAATAACACACAACCTTGACTTTGGCCAACAAGCTGTATGATATTTAACTAGGTAGATCTCTAAAATCAATTGGATCTCATCCAATTCCTAGATCCGGTAGGTGGATCTCCAAGTCCGAAACATATATATAATATATATGCCATACAATATATATGCCAATATCCAATATATTTTCCTAACCTTTTTCCTCTGAATCAACTAAGCCTTGGCTTTGGCACAACAAGCTTAATGATTACAGTTAAGCGGAACCCATTGACTTTGGAAAGCTTCGTAATCGATGTCGATGACAAGAAGTGATCTTGACTTTGGCCAACAAATCACAACTTGGACAAGACATACGATATGGAACAAAGCCTTCATGATTCAAACACATCCGCGATGGACAAAGGTCTTGACTTTGGCCAACAAACCAGTGCCAATCTTGGATCTTGAGTAAGAATCACTCAATGGAAGAAGTAAAATTATTTTTTTGAGATTTTTCACGTAAATTGGCAACCAATTTATTATCTTTGTTAGGTCTCATCATACACCCTTAAGCATGCATTCTAAAAGCATAATAAGGCGCGGTAAATAAATTAATAATGATATGCGGATGGATATCTCACAGATTGTTCCTAGAACAAATCACTCACTTTCCTCTCCCCGGCTAGCAGTATTCTAACTTCTACCCAATTACATAATACAATTAAAGAAACTTCATTAACATTGAGGGGAATTAGGTGAGAAGAGAATTACAAAGAATCAAGAGAGATAAGGTTGGACACGCAGGTCCAATTTAATAAATTCTAAATTTACAACAATTTCCAAAATTGCCCTTTCCCTTCTAATATCCATCTGATATACATTATTCATTCAACACATCCATGTATTCACACAAAGCATGTTATTCAATCAATCTAATCCAATTAATTAATCTTTGAATAAAGTGATCATCCAATGTTCAAACAACGATTTGATTTGCGCGAGTCCAACTCGTTTAAGAATAAGTACTCAAAGTACGAATTCTTAAATTATATCGAACTGCAATTTAAATCTAATTTAATTCGTATTCAATACTAATTCCATATTTAATTCCAAATTAAATAACTACACTTTTAAATGCGCCTTTAAGACTTAGATTCCAAATCTAATCTAAATGGGTCTCAAAGCCCAATTAACATCCAATGTCGTTTAATTAAAGTCCAATGGGCTTTCAATTAATTTCTTAAGGCATGGACTTTGTTCAATATGGGTCAAACCCAAATACCAAAGCCTAATTAAGGAATCACCTTATTTTCCAAGAAATCAATTTCGGCCTATAAGGCCCAATTAAACATAAAAGGCCCATTTGTCATATTTGGACTTAATGGAAATATTTAGGCCCAATTTGGATCCAATCCAATTGACCTAAACCAACTTGGCCCAACCAAGCCCATTAGGCCCAAATACAACATATAAAGCCCGATTCTAAATTAAGCCCAATTAATCAAATTCTAAAATTCCAAATTTCATAATTTAATTAATTAAAGTGTATTGCATTAATTAATTATCTAATTAACATTTCCAAAAATAAATTTAATTAATTAATCATGCTATAATTTGTTCAACACATGTCCAACATTATTGAAACAAAAAATCATCTCATTCATGCTTCTCAAGGTCATGGGATTTTGGGATTTTTTAAACCGATTTCGATTTCAATCCAATTAAATCATTAATCAATTATCACAAGTCTTAAAATTCATCCAATGATCAAAAGAACAAAAAATACCATGACTTTAGGGCTATTGTAGGCATTGCATTTTTTATGTGAAACCCGATGATGAGTCTCAGTTAGAGGCACTACCTTTTTAGTTAAGGATATTGCGAGAAACGGTCGTCGGAAGGGAATCGGTATTTCATTAGATCCTTGTTCACTTATTTAGCGTCAAGCTCACTTGTTGGACCTCCATTTAGATCACATTTGGCCCAGCCAAAAAAAACCAAAACCCTTTTAAACCAAGCCGATACACGCCTAACCACCCATCAAGCCAAACCAAGCCCACCACATTAGGCCCACACGCCCATCACCCAAATTAAATAAAATATTTAAACCATTACCAATTAAATAAAACATAAAATATAATCATGCCTAATTTAGACAAATCAAATATATTAACTTCCTAACTAAACAAAATCACATACTAAATTAAAAAGATATTATGCCTAATTAAATCACTCAAAACCAATTCAAATATATTGACTTCCTAATCTAAACCAATCTTATCTCCATCAAATCCATTGCTTTCCTTCTTAGACACCAAATCAAATCTCTTCCTTGTGAGACAAAGAGTAGCCCTAACCCTTCTCTATATAAACAACCCCCTAACCAAGACATGCACTCCCCTAGCTCATACACATAACTCACTGCAAATCACAACACAAAGAGCCCTAGCCACTCACAGCAATAGCAGCAAGAAGAACACAAACAATTCTCTTCATCTCCTCCACTCCATAACCGAAAACAGCAGTCCCTAAACCTCCACACATCACCGAAAATCTCCCCCATATAGCAGCCCTCCATCACCGAAAATATACCCCAAAACAGCAGCCCTAACACGCCCCAAACAGCCGTTAAAGAACGCCCAAAGCAGCAGCCCCTTTCCACCGAAAACAACAGCCCATTTTCACCGAAAACAGAAGCCCCTACACCCCCTAAATCACCCCCAAAACAGCAGCAAAATCGTCTTAAAACAGTCCCTAAAATCCTTAAAACAGTAACAAAAAAACTGCACTTATAATCCTTAAAATAATCACAAAAAAACTGCACTTAAAACCCACAAAAAACACCCAAAACAGTCCGTTGAAACGTCAAAACAGTGACCTGAACAGTGAGCAGAAAATACAGAGGAAACAGTAGTAAAATGGACGCCAAACAATAAGCAAAAGAGCAAAATAGTGAGCTAAGTCGCTAAACCAGTGAACCGGAGAAGTGGAGGAGCTTTACCCTTCCGATCTCCGTGAAACGCAAGTCCGAAAGTCGGTAAGAAAGGTTAGACCTGAGGGTATTTTCCACATTCGTTTTATGTTTTATTTTTATTATTCATTGAGCATTGTTCGCATGATTGTTATGTTAAAATGCATGTTGTGGCCCTTGAGTAGATAAATATGCATGGATACGAAATATTGTATGTTGTGGCCTTGGGATAAAATGAAAGATGTGTCAACTCTCGTGGTATATCGGCTGGAAACCCGGACATAAATTTCATAGCCGATTCCGAATGGACGGTAGTATGATCTGTACTCGGGATACAACTCCACGTACCGCTTGAGTAAACAGCACTTTCTTTTGTTTTATGTTGCTTTGATTTATTTATTATTCGTCATTTAAATTCTGCATGTTACCTGTTTATGCATGATGTGATCGAGCGCATGGGCTTAGTAAGTCGGATTAAAGGTCCCCTATTTGGAGGGGTTAAAACCCTTTACCACGATGATTTGCCGCACTGGTTGATGTGTGTTCGGTTGAATATAAGAAATGTTCAGTCGGGCATACTAAGTTTGATATTATTGTCTTATTCTTTGTATACATGATGCGATCGAGTGCATGGGCTTAGTAAGTCGGATTAAAGGTCCCCTATTTGGAGGGGTTAAAACCCTTACCACGATGCTTTGCCACGCCGGTTGATGTGTGTTCGGTTGAATGTAAGATATGTTCAATCGGACATACTAAGTTTGATATTATTGTCTTTATTCTTTATATGCATGATGCGATCGAGCGCATGGGCTTAGTAAGTCGGATTAAAGGTCCCCTACTTGGAGGGGTTAAAATCCTTTACCACGATGTTTTGCCGCACCGATTGGTGGATACTCGGTTGGATGTGAGATGAGTTCAATCGGATACGTGAGGTCCCACATTGCGGATTTATTTGTCTATGAATGTGTTACATGCATCAGGTCTGGTTCCGTTCAAACGCGTTCTCGAACGCTACACGAACGTGAACCTTCTGTTTACCGTTCGAACGCGTTCTCAAATGCTACGCGAACGCGTACCCACTGAACTGAGTCCTTTTCATCAGATTTCATGTATAGTTGTTCCTAGTAGCTATCCCTTCGTATGTGAACCTGATTGCTTCTCTGTATTACGCAAGATTGTGTAGGTGTCGTTCATCTGTATTCCCCACATGTATGAGTACAATGTGTTTAACGTATTACAATTCATATATCCATGTCGTGATAGCATTTGAGTATTATTACTTGTGGTATATCGGATGGAAACCCAGACATAAATTCTGTAGCCGATTCCGAATGGACGGTAGTGCGGTCTGTACTTGGGATACAATTCCACGTACCACTTGGAAAAGTGTTCACATGCGTGTTTGTGTCCATATTAGTTATCTCCTTTTGCACCACGTCATAACATGCTTAATTTAATGCCTAATTGCATCCTTAAGTGTATTTTTGCATTATGTACTTAGTTGACTCTTTTATTTACACATGGACATGTAATGGCTATTTGTTTATGCTTCTGCACATATAAGTATGAAATGTCTATGAAATCACATGTTCGCCATTATTTGATTCGCTTTTGTGTGTGCTTGTCTGGTTAGTGTGTGCTTGTGTTTCCATGAACACAATATGCCAATGAAGTTGTATGTCCGTTGCTACTTTGATTTACTTTCAAGCATGCAATCTTAAATGTAAGATATATGCAAATTTAGGTGTAAGTTTTATTTTTGCGCATATATGAACTTAGAAGCATGATACTCTTGGAAATAAATGTTACTTAAGCTTGATTAAATTATTACACAAATCTTTTCATTACAAGTGACATAAGTAAGGGACCATTCCGAACCCAACGGTTTGAGGTCTTCCCTTGCGAGGGGTGAGTGCGGCCTTAAATCTCATTTTCCCGGTTCACACCGAGTGGCGACTCCATTATTCTCCGGTTTAGTCCCATGTGGCTACTCCGTACTCCCGACTAGGCCGCGAGCCTAGAACAACATGCGTCGTCCAGTTTCTGCATCCCACAGTCTGGCGACTCCACTGGGGATAGAGAATCGGCCCCGAAATATTGTCTTGTAATGTTTGGATTTATGTTTTAATTGACCGTGTCTATAGTGGATGAAATGAGGGTTTAATCAAAGGCATTTTGAGGCTAGGTAATGGTTTGGTGTCTTCCTTCACTCACTACCTTTCTAGAAGGAAAAGGTGTGAAGGCACCTAGATAGCCATCTACTTGTAGCCTATTGTGATGGACTAATTTGGAGGACTCGTTGTTTATTTCTGACACCAAGCGATAAGAGCCTAAGAGGCTTGGGTATTTAAGTGAGCCTCGCTCCACCATCCCTCTGGGGAATCTACAATGGGAAATCCATTTGACAGTCAGTCACACACCATAGCTCATTGGCACGTACCTTAGTGTATAAAAAAGGGTGCGCTCACTTGGTCGTTCGAACCCTTGATTGGGGAGACCTAGTTGTGGGCCACCCTTCACCGGTGAGAGCCTTTGTCAACACTCTTGTGAACCCACCCATAGACTGGGTTTGTATGGTTAAAGTAACAATTATTTCCTTGATTATGTGCTTGTGGACCATCCTCATTTGGATGCAGTTGGACTATTGTCAGAAATGCGAACTTGCTGGGCCATTTAAACTGGGGCGAGTTCGTACCTTATGACCATTAGGCCCAAAGCTTCTGAAATGTTGATGGGCCATTATTGTTTTATGTTTGCATTATCTTTCTTTTATGCTTGTGTTTGTGAACATCGTCGTTTGGATCCATTTGGACCATTTGTCATGAGATATGGGCTTGTTGGGCCATTTAAACTGGGACAAGAACGTATCTTATGACGATTGGGCCAAAGGCTTCTAAATATTGATGGGCCATTTTGTACTTGTGTTCGGAACATTATCATTTGGATACGGTTGGACTTCTTGCCATGAGATGTGAACTTGTTGGGCCATTTAAACTGGGACGAGATCACTCCTATGACAGTTAGCCCAAAAGCTTCTAAAATGATAACGGGCCGATTTGTTTGAAAATTTTAGTTGATGTAGTATGTTATATATGTTACATGTATCTCATGCACCTCATACATACATATATCATGTTAACACCCTCTATGTCTCAAAAAGACATCATAGATACCGTTTGGGTTAGAGAAGGGACAATCCTAGTTAAAAGAACAGTAACAGACATGAGTGAATCTGGTAACGAGGTATCCCATATGGATCAGTTAGAGAACGGTCTCGCCAAGATCACTGAACAGTTGTTGCTTTGACTACTGCTGTGGCTGGTATAGCCGGGTCTCGTGCTGGGGATAGTTCTGGGGATGTAAGGCAAGATGAACCTCCGAACAGATTGGGGGATGATATCCCCACTTTTGATGATGATATGGCAGAGTATGCAGCAGGCAGAGTGTCTGGGTCTCAGGCAGAGTTACAGAAGCTCCGGGATCAGGTTGAGTCAGTTACCCGCAAGATAGGGGTAAGAATGAGGATTTGCTGGATTATGACACACTGACTTTCGAGGAACAGTTGCCGGCACAGTTCAAGATGCCTGATATGGCTAAGTTTACAGGAATGAGGATCCAAGGGTGCATCTCCGACAGTTTGTATCAGTCATGAGTTTATTTGGCTTATCTCAGCGCCAAGTGCAGAAGATGTTTGGAATGTCGCTCGAGGGAGCTCCCGTGGTGTGGTACCACAGTTTAGAGAAAAAAGTGAAGGAAGATTATAGGGATTTGGCTGATGCCTTCCTGAAGCAGTATGTCACTGACCTAGAGATCGATCTGTCACTCCGCGATCTGGAGAATGTCAAGCAAGAATCGGAGGAGAGTTTTAAGGAGTTATGTGGACCGATGGAGGGTCAGTTGTTGAAGATGCAGACTAGGCCCTCGGAGAAGGATCAGATATAAAATGATTATCAAGGGCACCAGCCCTCCATTTTTACAGCAAGTTGAGGAGGATGACCTCCATGATTACAGACTTTCGGCAGTTGAGGGAAACTGTCATGGACATTGAAGATGAAGAGGCGGAAAATAGGAAGTTTTATGGCTTAATAGGAGGCCTGTCGGAGGGACATTTGGAACTAAGCCTGTTTCTGCGGAAGTTGCTGCCATCCGGAACCGGAGATTTTCCAACTTGGGAAGGCCCCTGTCCAAGGTGCTAGAGAAATTGAAGAGGCAAGGGCTCTTCAAACCCTTGGAAGACAAACCATTACCCAATCCCCCACCATCACATTATAACCTAAGCCTTTACTGTCACTTTCACCAACAAAAGGGCCATGACACTGACAATTGCGCCCGACTCCGCCATGAAATCCAAGACCTGATAGACTCCAAGAAAATACCTGACCCAGAAACAGAATAGCCTGACACACACAGGAACCCCTTACCCAACTACCGTGCCGTACCACCACCAGCCTATATGATCAATTCTGGCCTCCCAGAAGACCTTGTCCTAAAATCCTTTCACCCTCAAGCCTTTTGCCTGGGAATCTGGGATAGTACTAGTGAAGATGAGACTGAACAGGGGAAAAACTTTTGGCTTGATTTCTCTAGCAGTGATGAGGAAGAATTAAGGGGAATGACGCGCAGTGGTCATTTTTACAATGATATGGCAGAGAAGGGTAAGGAAGTTTTGACAGATGGTAGAGAAATGGTTGAGACTGCAGAAAATACTGAAAGGGATATAGTGCTGAGGCAATTGAGGAAAACTAGAGCACAAGTGAGTATCTGGGAACTGTTATGTGCATCTCGGGAGCATAGGCAGGCCATGGTTGAGGCTTGAGCAAGATTGTGGTACCGGAAGACGCCAACCCTGCAATGTTTGTTGGGTCAGTTCAGAAAGAAGCTTTGCAGATATCTTTTTCTGAGGATGAACTCCCGGCGGAGGAAGAATCATAATAGGCCTCTATTTATCAGGGCCGAGGTGAGGGGCAAGAGAACTTCATGTGTGATGGTGGATGACGGTTCGTCCATCAATGTGTGCCGCTGAAAATTCTGGCAAGATTGGGTATGAAAGCAACAGACTTGGACCCCTCCAGCATGACTATTAAGGCTTATGATGACAGTAAAAAGGGAGTTGAGGGTACTTTTGTGGCTATGGTCAAGGTAGGCTCGATTGAAGATGAGGTTGAGTTCACAGTATTGGACATCCCGGCTACTTTCGCCTTATTGTTGGAAGGCCTTGGTTCCACAAACTTGGGGGCGTGCCTTCCACTTTACATCAGATGATCAAGTTCCCATATGAGGGAGAAGTTGTTACTATCCGGGCTGAGATAGATAATGTTGTGGCCGCCTTGGAGATACAACCTTTCACAAGGTTTCAGGTGTCAGCTACTTTTGAGGAGTGGGTGGATCCTAAGGTGGCTAGGATTATGAAAAAGATGAAGTTTGAGCCAGGTGAAGGTTCAAAATTACCAGATTTCAGAGGACAGACTACTCGTAAGGGTTTGGGGTATAAGTCTGATGAAGAAAAGCCGAAGGTCAAGAAAAAAGGCCTGAAACTGATGGAATATTTTGTGAAAGCTTCAGGATATCAAGGGGAGTCTGAACCTGTGGAAGTTAATGGAATTGTGGTACCTGGGTTTGAGATCTTCCAGGATATGTTGGGTAAGAAGCCGATGGTTGAAGAAATTGTGAAGAAAGAAGAAGAGAATTGGGAGGAAGAACTGATGAAGTTGGAGAGCCTGACTCTGGGAGAGGACAAAAAGCCTGAGGAAAACCTGGTTGCAGAGGAAGAAGTGTCTATAGATGATGAAGACATTTACCTTCCTGATTTGTTTGAATGTACTTCTGCATTATCTAATAATAAAGACATCTCTTTTGCTTACTTGCCTGAGTCATTTCCATTTACTCTGCATGAATCAAGCATATTTGATATCAGTTCAGCCAGAACTACTGCATTTAACTTGGGTACACTTGGGAACCCCAAGGAAATTCTGATTGCAAGTGAAGTAACCTCCAAAGAGAGGGAGAAACTAGAAGAAGTGTTGGTCAGATATGCCAAAGTGTTTGCTTGGTCCTATGAGGACATGTCTGAGGTAGACAGAAACATTGGCCAGCACACAATACCAACTTATCCGAATATGAGGCCAATAAAACGAAACTCTGACGGATGAGACCAGAATGGGCTGAGAAAGTCAGAGAGGAAGTTAAGAAACAGATAGATGTGGGGTTCCTGGAAGTAGTAAAGTATCCTGAGTGGTTGGCTAATATAGTGCCGGTGCCAAAGAAAGACGGGAAGGTCAGAATTGTGTAGACTACAGAGATCTCAACAAGGCTTGTCCGAAAGATGATTTTCCTCTGCCGCATATAGATGTTCTGGTTGATAGTGCGGCTTTATCTGCTATGTATTCATTTGCAGATGGGTTTTCAAGTTACAATCAGGTTCTCATGGCTGAGGAAGACAAACACAAGACTACATTTGTTACTGAGTAGGGTACTTATTGTTACAAGGTAATGCCGTTTGGGCTTAAGAATGCAGGAGCTACTTATCAGCGGATGGCCACTACACTTTTCCACGACTTGATGCACAAAGAGATTGAGGTGTATGTGGATGACATGATGGTGAAATTAGAGACAAGAGTTGGGCATATTGAAGCACTGGAAAGGTTCCTTCAGAGAGTTGACAGATACAACCTGCGGCTAAATCCCAAGAAATGTGTGTTTGGGGTGACATCAGGGAAATTGCTTGGTCATACAGTGGGAATGGGAGGAATAGAGGTAGATTCTGAGAAAATCAAGGCAATCACAGAAATGCCTGCACCGAAGACAGAAAAAAAAGTCAGAGCATTCTTGAGGAAGATTCAGTACATCAGTCGGTTCATCGCCAAGTTGACATCAGTATGTGAGCCTATCTTCAAACTGTTGAGAAAAGATCAGCCAGTGAGATGGAATGAAGAGTGTCAGACAGCCTTCGACAAAATCAGAGAGTACTTGGTAAAGCCTCATGTATTGAAACCTCCGAGACCGGGCAGACCTTTGGTATTGTATTTGGCTATAGAATCAGAAGCACTGGGGGCAATGATGGTACAGGCAGATGAGACATGGGTAGAACATGCAGTTTACTATCTGAGTAAGAAGATGCTCCCGTATGAGGCTCAGTATCAAGAAGTAGAGAAGATCTGTCTTGCCGTGGTATGGGCTTCCAGAAAGTTGCGACATTATTTCCAGTCTTACAAGATCCAGGTAGTGGCAAAGGAAAATCCTCTGAAATATCTTCATTCGGTGCCTTCACTAGTGGGAAAATTGGGCAAATGGTTGGTATTGCTGACAGAGTTGACATTGAGTATCTCACCTCCAAAGTGATCAAAGGGCGAGCAGTAGCAGAGTTTCTGGCATTGCAACCTGTTGAGGGGGATCAGTACAAGTTTGAATTTCCAGATGAAGAGATCCAAGAAATAACAGTTCAGAGATGGAAGATGTATTTTGACGGAGCAGTGAATTACAAGGGAGCCGGAATTGGGATCGTGATAGTGACCCCCGAGGGAGAGACTTTGCCTTAGCCAAGAGGTTGACATTCAGAGTGACTAACAACATGGCCGAGTATGAAGCATGTGCTTTTGGTTTGACAGCATTGATAGCCTTGAAGGCCGGAGTGTGGAAGTCTACGGGGATTCCATGTTGGTGGTCCAGCAGATGCGAGGAGAATGGGAATTGAAAGAAGAACGGTTGAAACCTTACCTTTTTCACCTCAAAAAGTTGGCATAGGTTATCCCCGAGTGTAAGTTTCAGCACTTACCGAGAGAAGAGAATCAGATGGCAGATGCATTGGCTACACTTGCAGCAACTTGGGAAAATCCAGAAAAGTTAGTGATGAGACCGTTGATACTGACAACAGCAAGCAGACCTGTTTATGAGATAGAAATAATTCTGGAAGTTGAGGTCGACGACGGTAAACCTTGGTATTATGACATTCAGAGGTATCTGGAACATGGTGAACTCCCGGAAAGGGCAGGCAGAAAAGACAGAATAGCCATTCAGAAGTTAGCTTCCCAGTATGTGACTTTGAAAGGGGAACTGTACAAGAGGCAAGCAAACGGTATTCAGTTGAAGAGTTTGAGAAAATAAGAAGCTCAGCATGTAATGGAAGAAATACACGCCGGGGTATGTGGTCCGCACATGAACGGGTTGAATCTGTCCCGCAAGATAGTGAGACAAGGTTTTTATTGGTCAACCATGGAAACAGACTGCGCGAAGATAGTAAAGCACTGTCATGACTGTCAAGCACACGGTAATTTGAATCACTTACCCCACACAGAGTTGCACGGGTTGTCAGAGCCGTGGCCTTTCCCAGCATGGGGAATTGATATGATTGGAGAAATTCGACCGAATGCATCGAATGGGCATCGCTTCATAGTAGTGGTCGTAGATTACTTCTCGAAGTGGGTGGAAGCCGAATCATTCCGCAATGTTACAGCAAAACAGATGGCAAATTTTATAGCTCAGAACCTCATTTGTCGGTATGGTATGCCGCATCATGTAGTGACAGACAACAGAGTTCAGTTTCAAGGAGAGATGAAGGCAATGTTACAGAGGTACGGGGTAGGCCACCACAAGTCATCACCATACAGACCGCAGGCAAATGGGGCAGTTGAGGCAGCCAACAAGACTATAAAGACGATTTTAGCCAAGATGACAGAGAACAGCAGAGATTGGGCCGAGAAACTACCATATGCTTTGTGGGGGTACAGAACATCAGTAAGAACAGAAACAGGGGCTACACCCTACTCTTTGGTCTATGGAATGGAAGCAGTATTGCCAGTAGAAGTGGAAATACAGTCTATGAGGGTATTAGCAGAGGAAGAATTACCGGAACAGGAGTAGGCCGCACAGAGGTTTGATCAGTTAGCACTATTGGATGAGAAGAGAACGAAGTCTTTGTATCATATGCAGTTGTATCAGAAGAGACTAGCCCAAGCATTCAACAAGAAAGTACGCCCCACCAAGATCAGAAAGGGTGATTTGGTACTTAAGCAATCAAGGCCGTCGACGACAGATCCAAGAGGAAAGTTCAGACCTAACTGGGAAGGACCTTACATAGTGCAGAAGGTAATGGGAAATGAAGCAGTGAAGCTATCGGACTTGGAGGGGAATGAGTTCACCGAGCCGATCAATATAGACAGATTGAAGCAGTATTTTGCCTGAGGGAGAGAAGACTGAGCAGTCACCAAGGAAATTGGAAGAAGACCTAACCCAACGGGATAAGAAAATCATTCATGCATACACGTAACATTGCATTCTCTTCGTGTTTGTTCTTGGTTTTGTGTTCGCATGTTCGAAGAAAAGAGAGAGCAGCAGAAATGAGCCAAACAGCGTCAACGCAGTTTCAGTCTTAGGGATGAGTCCCATGAGGGCGAGGCCCATGTCAGCTTGGGGGCGAGGCCCCTATCAGCTTGGGGGCGAAGCCCATGTCAGCTTGGGGGCGAGGCCCATGTAAGCTTGAGGGCGAGGCCCATGTCAGCTTGAGGGCGAGGCCCATATCGTCAGCAATTTTGGGATGCGTCCCAGGGTCGAGGTACCTCAGTTGACAGTTGCAGTTCCGGGATGCGTCCCAGGGTCGAGGTACCCCAGTTGACAGTTGCAGTTCCAGGATGCGTCCCAGGGTCGAGGGCCCACTACATCATCAGCCCATGTCAGCTTGGGGGCGAGGCCCATGTCAGCTTGAGGGCAAGGCCCATGTCAGCTTGGGGGCGAGGTCCATATCAGCTTGAGGGCGAGGCCCATATCGTCAGCAATTTTGGGATGCGTCCCAGGGTCGAGGTACCCCAGTTGACAGTTGCAGTTCCGGGATACGTCCCAGGGTCGAGGGCCCACTGCATCATCAGTTGTAGATCTGAGTCGAGGCGCCCAGGGTCGAGGCGCCCACTACATCATCAGTTCGAGGGCGAGGTCCCTATTATCAGTGGTGTTGGGTCGAGGTACCCAGGGTTGAGGTACCCCCGTTGTCGGTTGCAGTTAGTGGGATGCGTCCCAGGATTGAGGTCCACTGCAGCATCAACTCAGCTCGAGGCAGCAGACGAGCCAGGTAAGTGAAAATGCATTGCATAACTTTGATAGGACTGTTCAAAGTCACACACTGTACAAGTCCCATTAAAGTGGGGGCGACTGTAGGCATTGCATTTTTTCATGTGAAACCCGATGATGAGTCTCAGTTAGAGGCACTACCGTTTTAGTTAAGGATATTGCGAGAAACGGTCGTCGGAAGGGAATCGGTATTTCATTAGATCCTTGTTCACTTATTTAGCGTCAAGCTCACTTGTTGGACCCTCCGTTTAGATCACCTTTGGCCCAGCCAAAAAAAACCAAAACCCTTTTAAACTAAGCCCATACATGTCTAACCCACCCATCAAGCCAAACCAAGCCCACCACATTAGGCCCACACGCCCATCACCCAAATTAAATAAAATATTAAATTAAATATTAATTAGATAATGTATTTGAATTAAATAAAATATTTAAACCATTTACCAATTAAATAAAACATAAAATATAATCATGCCTAATTTAGACAAATCAAATATATTAACTTCCTAACTAAACAAAATCACATACTAAATTAAAAAGATGTTATGCCTAATTAAATCACTCAAAACCAATTCAAATATATTGACTTCCTAATCTAAACCAATCTTGTCTCCATCAAATCCATTGTTTTCCTTCTTAGACACCAAATCAAATCTCTTCCGTGTGAGACAAGGATTAGCCCTAACCCTTCTCTATATAAACAACCCCCTAACCAAGACATGCACTCCCCTAGCTCATACACATAACTCACACGCAAATCACAACACAAAGAGCCCTAGCCACTCACGGCAATAGCAACAAGAAGAACACAAACAATTCTCTTCATCTCCTCTACTCCATAACCGAAAATAGCAGCCCTTAAACCTCCACACATCACCGAAAATCTCCCCCATACAGCAGCCCTCCATCACCGAACATATACCCCCAAACAGCAGCCCAAACACGCCCCAAACAGCCGTTAAAGAATGCCCAAAGCAGCAGCCCCTTTCCAACGAAAATAGTAGCCCCTTTTCACCGAAAACAGCAGCCCCTACACCCCCTAAATCACCCCCAAAACAGCAGAAAAATCCTCTTAAAACAGTCCCTAAAATCCTTAAAACAGTAACATAAAAACTGCACTTATAATTCTTAAAATAATCACAAAAAAACTGCACTTAAAACCCACAAAAAAACACCCAAAATAGTCCGTTGAAATGTCAAAACAGTGACCTGAACAGTGAGCAGAAAATACAGAGGAAACAGTAGTAAAATGGACGCCAAACAATAAGCAAAAGAGCAAAACAGTGAGCTAAGACGCTAAACCAGTGAACCGGAGAAGTGGAGGAGCTTTACCCTTCCGATCTCTGCGAAACGCAAGTCCAAAAGTCGGCAAAAAAGGTTAGACCTGAGGGTATTTTCCACATTCGTTTTCTGTTTTATTTTTATTATTCATTGAGCATTGTTCGCATGATTGTTATGTTAAAATGCATGTTGTGGCCCTTGCGTAGATAAATATGCATGGATTACGAAATATTGTATGTTGTGGCCTTGGGATAAAATGAAAGATGTGTCAACTCTCGCGGTATATCGGATGGAAACCCGGACATAAATTTCATAGCCGATTCCGAATGGACGGTAGTATGATCTGTACTCGGGATATAACTCCACGTACCGCTTGAGTAAACGGCACTTTCTTTTGTTTTATGTTGCTTTGATTTATTTATTATTCGTCATTTAAATTCCGCATGTTACTTGTTTATGCATGATGCGATCGAGCGCATGGGCTTAGTAAGTCGGATTAAAGGTCCCATATTTGGATGGGTTAAAACCCTTTACCACAATTTTTTGCAGCACCGGTTGATGTGTGTTCGGTTGAATGTAAGAAATGTTCAGTCGGGCATACTAAGTTTGATATTATTGTCTTTATTCTTTGTATGCATGATGCGATCGAGTGCATGGGCTTAGTAAGTCGGATTAAAGGTCCCCTATTTGGAGGGGTTAAAACCCTTTACCACGATGTTTTACCGCGCCAGCTGATGTGTGTTCGGTTGAATGTAAGATATGTTCAATCGGACATACTAAGTTTGATATTATTGTCTTTATTCTTTGTATGCATGATGCGATCGAGCGCATGGGCTTAGTAAGTCGGATTAAAGGTCCCCTACTTGGAGGGGTTAAAATCCTTTACCACGATGCTTTGGCGCGCCGATTGGTGGATACTCGGTTGGATGTGAGATGAGTTCAATCGGATACGTGAGGTCCCACATTGCGGATTTATTTGTCTATGAATGTGTTGCATGCATCAGGTCTGGTTCCGTTCGAACGCGTTCTCGAACGCTACACGAACGTGAACCTTCTGTTTACCGTTTGAAAGCATTCTCGAACGCTATGCGAACGCGCACGCATTTTCTTAGTCTTATCATGCATCAGGTCTGGTTCCGTTCGAACGCGTTCCCAAACGCTATACGAACGTGAACCTTCTGTTTACCGTTCGAACGCATTCTCAAACACTACGCGAACACGCACGCATTTTCTTAGTGTTTCATGCATCAGGTCTGGCTCCGTTCGAACGTGTTCTCGAACGTTATATGAACGCAAACCTTCTGTTTACCGTTCGAACGCGTTCTCGAACGCTACGCGAATGCGTACCCACTGAACTGAGTCCTTTTCATCAGATTTCATGCATAGTTGTTCCTAGTAGTTATCCCTTCATATGTGAATCTGATTGCTTCTCTGTATTACGCAAGATTGTGTAGGTGTCGTTCATCTGTATTCACCACATGTATGAGTACAATGTGTTTATCGTATTACAATTCATATATCCATGTCGTGATAGCATTTGAGTATTATTTCTTGTGGTATATCGGATGGAAACCCAGACATAAATTCTGTAGCCGATTCCGAATGGACGGTAGTGCGGTCTGTACTTGGGATACAATTCCACGTACCACTTGGAAAAGTGTTCACATGCGTGTTTGTGTCCATATTAGTTATCTCCTTTTGCACCACGTCATAACATGCTTAATTTAATGCCTAATTGTATCCTTAAGTGTCTTTTTTGCATTATGTACTTAGTTGACTCTTTTATTTACACATGGACATGTAATGGCTATTTGTTTATGCTTCCGCACATATAAGTATGACATGTCTATGAAATCACATGTTCGCCATTATTTGATTCGCTTTTGTGTGTGCTTGCGTGGTTAATGTGTGCTTGTGTTTCCATGAACACAATATGCCAATGAAGTTGTATGTCCGTTGCTACTTTGATTTACTTTCAACCATGCAATCTTAAATGTAAGATATATGCAAATTTAGGTGTAAGTTTTATTTTTGCGCATATGAACTTAGAAGCATGATACTCTTGGAAATAAATGTTACTTAAGCTTGATTAAATTATTACACAAATCCTTTCATTACAAGTGACATAAGTAAGGGACCGTTGTGATCCCAACGGTTTGAGGTCTTCCCTTGCGAGGGGTGAGTGCGGCCTGAAATCTCATTTTCCCGGTTCACACCGGGTGGCGACTCCATTATTCTCCGGTTTAGTCCCTCGTGGCTACTCCGTACTCCCGACTTGGCCGCGAGCCTAGAACAGCATGCGCCGTCCAGTTTCTGTGTCCCACAGCTATATTAAATTCGGCCATCATTTAAAAATTGGGGAAAATTAATCCAATTAAATTTTCTTCAAATTGATCACATATAACCCCAAGTTATCCATATACAAGCATGCTCAAACAAACAATTTGGTTAAATCATGCTCAAATCAAATTTACCCAAATTTTAGTATATAAACCCTAAGTATATTTCATGCTCATCAAGGCTCTGATACCATTGTTGGTCTCTAAGACAATCCAAGATCAAATAAGCAATGAAATAATGTGAATACATAAGTAAAGTATGGCGGAATCATACTTACATTGAACGGATTTAGGATGCGTCAAATACAAAAATTGTTCCTCCAACTTTTCGGCCAAGCTCCACTTTGGGGAATGAGATCCAAGCTCCAAGCTTTTGAGTTGATTCCAATCTTTTGGGATGGTTTCCCTATCACCTTGAATGATTCCTTGTTGGTGCTAGCCTTAGAAAATTTGCAACAAACTTTCTAATTTCCTTTGGAGAGTCACGGCAATGAAGAAAACTTTAAGGAGAAAAAATGCTCAATTACGTGAGCTTGGGAGAGAGAGGAGATGAAGTGAAGTTGAAGTTGTTGACTTGTGTTTTGATTTTTTTAAAAAAATCAAATAATCATATACCAAACATTTGGTATTAGTCAATCAAGCCATCAACTTTAGGAAGTGTGTTGAACAAGTCTTCACTAACTTCACCAAAACCCATCAACAAAAGTGACAAGTGATATGACTAGTAATGTGACTTGTGGGCCCCACTTGATTCAAAATCCGAGTGGGCCCGCAACACATCCCGGACTCGGGTTCGCTAATTCTGAATTAACGAATTATCCGTTGCGACGTAATTAAATCAAATTTAATTAAATAATTATGCCAAGCAAAATTACTATTCACATCACTCGCGAATTAATTCTAAATTAATTCGTTTGCCCGAATTAAAATCCAATTTTAATTCCGCGTCGAAATCTAATTTCTTTAAATATATCGAATATATTATTTTATCGATTAATTCCAAATTAATCGTTCTCTCTCTTCAAATAGTATTTTATCCTAGATAAAATCTCTCCGTAATTAATCTCATATTAATTATGTTCGAATCATACGTCATCGGTGAATCTTCGGGAAGCGACCCAAGAGATCCCTGGATATGTTGGCAGTAAATCCGGTCGTCGGACTATCCGAACATGTACGTACCTCGTACTACATTTTTGCCGATTTACGAGACATGGTTGGCTTCTAGAAAAACACCGTGCCTACCCAATTCTCTAGAAATATTCTTAATGGAATATATAATCTATATCAGGCTAGTATTGCGTATAGCGATCTAGTATCGGATGTCACATGTAAGGCCTGGGGCTGGAATAGTGTATGCCTCGTACGAAGCATATATCAGATTATAAGCAACTAGTCTCTTTAATCGGATGATCATGACCATGTCATATTATCCCGATGGTTGCAACCATTTAGAGTACCAGTTATGTATCTCTGCGTGATCATCATCTCCATATGACTGAAGTGATACTTCCATCTTGACATCACACCCAATACACTACGATTCTCAATAAACCCAGAAGAGGCGTACACAGAACCTGTTAAAGTCTTGGACGACCAAAACCAAAGCGTATTGATTGTCGCAAGTACTAGCGATGCAAGTCTCAGGTTAAGACCAAATACACCTACCCTGATGCGGATTCCCATAGACACATAGTCATACTACTAATGGGATTCTGCGGGGTCTATCCAGAGCGAAGCTGTTTCCGTACCATCGGTAAACACAACCTCCTATCACACTTGCATAAGTATCCAATACTTAAATATATGAGAACTATGATGTTACGCTTCCATAACACGCACAAGTGCAGTACTAGTCTATTTCGCATTATCGATGTCCAGTCTCGATAATACTACGACTAGGTATATTTAATGATTAAACCTTTATGGATTGATATTGTCTCATATCTTATAATCCGGAACTAATCATAAGGACTTTTATCATTTATATATTTAAGTAATCAAATTACAAAATGATAAAATGCAATTTCCATTGCTACATAGTTAATTTATACAAAAACCACAATGTTTTTTACAAATAGTGACGCTATGGGTCATAATTGTCTAACAATTCCCTGCCGGTAACATCTCCCGGATTTGGGGATGTTACAGTGACATCCTATCTGGGTGTCGCGACGCTACAATGGGTGTTGCGACGCCAGGCCAAATTTTCAGAATAGTGATTTCTGTATATTCTGATTTTCTGTATGCTTCTGATGCTTCCGTAAGGTCCCAAAATAAGTCCATTTGCTCCAAGATCCATGTTCTAATGCTTCATATCAATAAAACATAAAAGAAACTACAACAATACATAAAAATTACACGGAACCTAAAAAAAGTAATAAGCTAATTATGTAAGAATAATTTGGTATAAACCGCACTTATCACTAAGAAACGAAGAGCTAAACAATTATGTGTTTGTTATATATATGCACGCTTGACGTGCAAAACTCATTGTCGTTATTTAGGAATGGAGTCTGATGATCACGAAGATAAAATTCAATTCATTAGAGATGGTTTGAGTAATGAGTCTTTAGATAATATATGGCATTGACACTTGAGACGCATCTTAATGGATATTTTCATCCAGTGATTCGTAATTTGCATTTATAATTTCAAAAAGAAAGGAAACAATACAGCCTCGAGAAATTGATTTTAAAATACTTTGTTTACCAATTTATAAGAAAAATAGATGGGAAGCATATCCCCGACCTATAGAGGGCGTTCAAGCCGTTACTAGACGTAAAACCAGACGAAGATGTGAGCCACAATCACAACTACTAATACATATTTTTCAATTTATTGCTTTGATTTCCATTATTTTATATTACTGTTTTGATTTACTTTAATTTACTGTTTTGATTTCCTTTACTTTTGCCGACATTATCTAAACTTTTTGACTTTCACGATATATTTTACTGTTCATCTGAAAATTTTCATTTTGTAGGTACTAGTATATTTATTACTCACCCTTTATCAGGAATTATAAATCAGCTCGTCATTTCTCCCTTCGACACATTTAGATAAGAGAGATAGCAAAAATGGAGAAAATTTCAAGATGACGGGTCACTAATATATGTGTCTTTTGTGGAACTATCTCTGAAACTAAACCATAATTTGTTGAGCTGTAAAAGAATTGGGTAGAGTTATGGCGAAAATAAACATGCACTTAGTATATGACAGTGGCAATCTTGGATTGATGGGATGTGTTTCAAAGGCTGTGTAAGAAGGTGACAGTCAAGTTTTAGAGATCATTCCAAAACCTTTGGGTAGACGAAAACCTCATCGGAAAATAAAATAGAGAATAATGCATTGTCTCAGGTATGTCTGAAAGACTTATTGAAATGATCAATCATCCTAACGCTTTTATTGCTCTACCAGGTGGGATGGGCACATTGGAAGAAATGTTCACAGTTGTGTCATGGGCGAACATGAAAATTCACTAAAAACTTATTGGACTCCTTAATGTTGATCGTTTTTTCGATTTTCTTTTTGTATTTCTTGAGGATGCCAAAAGACATGGGTTCATTTCAAAACTGGCAAAAAAAAAAAAAATCGTCCTAATTGCAAGAAAAATTGATGAATTAATTGACCAACTCTTAGTTTATGAACCAAAAATTGACCTCATTCTTTCCAAGTTGAACTGTCTGGTAACGATCGTGGCAAGAAGCGTAGAGTGGACTTGAATCTTAATCTGTAATTTTTTCTTTTATTTTTAATAGTCGTAGATTTAATTGTCAATTCCACACTAAGCAAGTGATGTCTTATAAACTCTACTTCTTCTTATTTAGACATTGGGAACAATGTCTCAATTTTGTTAGGGGAGAGAGGATAGTTGACTAACAATAAATTTTACCTTATTTTATGTGTGTATGGAAGAATGGTAAAAAGTATAGGAGAATTTACTTATTTGATCATTTAGAAAGAAAGAAAGAAAATAATTATCAATTTGGATAAGAATTTATCTTTTTAAAAATTTTCGCTTAAATTACTAGAGATTAGTAATAAGCTGGTTGGGGGGTGTGATAAGTATTAAAAATTATACACTTAATAAAAGAGAAATTAATCATTTTACACTTATAATTTCATTAATCTCCATAATTTAGCGCATCTGTAAAATAATAATTAAATTTATTTTTATATACTTTTATTGTGATTTTTATTTATTGTGTATGTAAAATACTGCTTTGTATGCTCAACAGAAAATGAATATGAAATCTAAATTTCAAGACCCAAAAATCCAAAAACCCAAAAGAGCATGACAGCTAGATTCAAATCGGACTTGGAAAATATTTACTATGTTTAGATTGGCAACAAAATGAGCTTAAAATGTATTTAGCCACACATGTATTTTTATATATATAATATTATTAAAAGAAAAAAAAAGGAAATGCCAATCCACCTTTCGGTGGATTGGCACATTCTTTTGAAAAAAACACAACATGACAAACCACTTTTAGTTTGTCATATTATGAAAATTGCATGCAACTTTCAAGTTGCATGCAATTTCCGTGGAAGAGGATGCTCAACACCTCTTCCCATAGCTTCCTTCACACAATTTCACTTTGAAAATTTTTGAAAGGATCCAGATATTGTGAGTTTTATTTTTATAAGCTTTTTTTATAATTTTTTTTTTCTTTTAGTAATAAAATTATGATTGTTTTTTTAAAAATTATGAGTAGCTAATTTAGCTCTGTTGGAGTAATGAGTAAAGCTTTTAATATGAAAATTTAGATTAATCTTATTTATATTATAATATATAAATTGTAATCTAACGATTAATATTTAATTTAAATCTGAATTAACTATTGATAAATTTTATTACTGCCTATATGGTTGGTTTTATTTATTTGGCATAATTGAGTACGTAACTGGACTTATTATACACAAAAGTTATTACTGCCTTTATGACTGGTTTTAAATATTTTTGGCATAATTAATTCCTGAAATAAATTAATTGGGTAATAATGACAATTTATATATTATAAAAAGTAAGATTTTTAAATTTAAAATATTAAAAGTGGATCACATAGCCCCAGTATTTTTTATTGTTGCAGTTTAATTTAAAATTTCAATCACTCAAACAATTCAATCTTTTTCTTTTCACTCAAATTATTATTTTATCCTATTAAATCTATTCCATGTGGATCGACCCCAGTCTTAAGGGGTTATTTTTTTTACTTCGACACTCTTATGTTTGGGAGTAAAAGAACCACTTTGTCAGTGTATCTGTTGTGCTTTTATTTCAAAAAAAAAACTATTTTCTTTTTTGTATTGTTGTTTATTTTTTAAAAAAATATATATATTTTTTTATTTATAAATAAACTTTCATTGCTAAAAAGTGTGAACTCTAATATAATTTTAGGACAAAAGTATTACTCTCTTTTCAACAAGACCTGTGAACATTGTGGGCACAATAAATTAATTAATATTATATTTTATGTGTGTATAGAAGAAGGGTAAAAAGTACAGGAGAATTAGTCCATGACTAACTAGAAAAATAATGAAATATGAGTCAAGAACATATTGGACATCATTAGAGTTCAAAGAAAGAAATTTAAAGATATTAAATATTGGACATCATATCGAACGTCATCGTCTTCGTCTCCTCCTCTTGTTCTTCAATCTCCCTCATTGGATCTCTCTAAGTTATATGTTTAGAATTCTCTTGTTGTATCTAATTCTTCTTTATAGGATTTTGGACGCACTTATGTATTTAGTCCTTGAGTTCTTCTACATGTAGAAAACTGATTTCTTATGATGCTGAAATTTATCCGGGTAGTCGCGACGCCGACTTCTATGGAATTTGTGGTGTTTTCTTAATAGCTAGTGGCGTTGCGACACCAGATTCCATTCCATGATGACTTGTTTTGTATATTATCATTGCCTGCGTGTTTCCTTTGCATCTTTAACCTCCCAAAACACGTTCGTTTTATCCCAATATCCATGCTCTAATGCTTCCTATCAATAAAACTTAAAACAAAGTACAAAATACGTAAAATGACATGAAACCTAATAAAATAATAAGCTAAGAACGTATGAATAAGTGGGTATAAATCAAACTTATCAAGTTACCATTGTAGAATAGATTAAATCACAACATATATCCAGAAATATTATCCAAAAGAATTCAACCTTGATATTGACCTAAGATGAACTTCATCCGTAAGAAGCCCTCTTGAGGCACATTTTGAATCTCACAATGTTGATCTAATGACGGGAATCGTGAGATATATTATCATATATCTTTCTCCCACTTATTTAAAAATGTAATATTTTATTATCAGGTAAGTATATTCGATTATCCATAACTAAATCAATAATCAAAATTAATAGTGATTATTGAGAAGTTAATTTATCTTAACTAATTAAAATTTTAATTCACAATAATTTGTTACAATTAAAATTTTAAAATGTGTTTTAACGTTCTAAATTAAACTATTTAATTCAGGAGTGAAATTATCGATTTTGGCTATTAAAATCTAATTATAATATATTGTCATTTAAGTTTAAATTAAACTAAGTACTTAAACTTGAACAACCTAGTGAATTATTCACACTAATCAATTTAAAAGGATTACAATAATAATTATATATATATATATATATATATATTATATATATATATATATATATATATATATATATATATATATATATCATGGCATGTTATAATGTAAGAGTAGACATCTTATAATTGAGATTTTAATACATCACATAAAACAACAATCATAGTTGCAATGGTGTTTCCTAAACACTTTATTTTTGCAATAATAATTATCAACCACATGTCTCTACATATAATTTCAATTGTTATGCAAAACTAACAACTTTGAAAATAAATCATAATCACTTAGAACAATTCCATTTACGTAGTGAATCATACATTCATGAAACTTGCAATCAATTATTTTATTGTGTAATAGCGCTCAGTGTACAAGCGGAAGAGTGCTCAAAACATCATAGTGCCAATACAACTTTTTTTACAGTAAAAACAATAGCTATATATGCTAGGAACTATAGAAAATCAATGTGTAAATCATCCCCAAAATCATGTGCAAATTTTGCACAAAACTGTACTATTTATGTGTGTAAATCGGGTTTTAATTGGGGTTATGAAATTGGATTTTAAAACTGATTATTAAATTGGGTTTAAATTGGGCTTTAATTTGGGTTATGAAATTGGGTTTTAAAACTGGTTATGAAATTAGGTTTAAATTTGATTTTAATTTGGTTCCGAAATTGGTTCTAAATTCAGTTTCCAAAACAGGTTCCGGTCTGCTTTCGATTCCGTCCATGACAGAACTGGAACAGGATCATTTAAAATTGGTTCTTCTATTTTGGAACCAGAATCGATCTGG
Organism: Zanthoxylum bungeanum; assembly: GCA_019454045.1. NCBI lineage: Eukaryota > Viridiplantae > Streptophyta > Magnoliopsida > Sapindales > Rutaceae > Zanthoxylum > Zanthoxylum bungeanum. The sequence continues at coordinate 29,299 of SKCR01033563.1, read as the reverse complement.
TTCCAATTGGTTCCGATTTCAAACTCGAAAAATCAGTCCGGTTTCGGGTAGAATCGAAACTGGTGCTCACACTTAATCATGGTCATATAAGTCATGTATGTGATGCGTATTGCTCATGTAGTATGTATGCATGATGACCGAGGCTACGATATGAGTTTATGAGCATTTGGGTCTCATTTTGCCTTAGAATTACAATTTCAAAATGTTTACATTCGTGTTACTTTCACTCAGGAGTTCGAACGCATATTTGTATTGGTGTTTGTTATGCGTTCATTATCTCATTCGAACGCGTGTTCTAGAGAGCTCTCGTTTGAGTCACGTTTGGCTGGTGTTCGAACAAAACCAGGCAGAATGCCTTGCGTGCGTGTAGCGATCGACATGCGTTCAAACTTGACAATGATTTTTAGACGGAAATCTGGAAATTTTGCCCCTTTGTAAATAGGCTCATTTAGATTTTTCTATCATTTTTCTCTTATTTCTCTCTCTTATGATACTTCCCTTCCAAAATACTTCTTTTTTGCTCCAAATCAAGCCAAATCTTGAGGATTCTCATGGGTTCCAAGCTTTAGGAAGTCCAGGTAAGCTTCTTCACCTCCATTCTCTTGGTTATTTTGTATTTTATCATGCTAGGGTTCTTGACCCATTTCAAAAATTTATTATTTTACATGTTTAAGTAGATAATCGAGCTTAGATAGGTTGTTATTTATATGATATGTGCATGATTTGGGTTGGTATGCCTTGTGTGATGTGGATTCCCTAGAACTCATTATGACCCATGTTGGATTTGGGGAATTATTTACATTTATGGCTAATTAATCTTGTATGGCAATGGTTAAAGACACAGTATATGCATGGATTTGGTTAGAAACACCAAGGTTGTAAATAAATGATTTGCCTAAAGGTTAATGCTTGGATTAAGCGTGATGTTGAGTTGTATTAATGGTCTTGAAATTTGCATGAAATGAGTTGAAACCCATAGTAGACATGAAAGAATGAAACCTTAGATTTTGGGAATTTGAAGTGCTAAGAGATTCATGAGTTGAGAAGTAATGATAGTGATTAGAAAAGTGTTTGCTAGCATGAAACACATACGAATAGGTTAAATCCAAACCACCACGGGTTTGAGATGGTTAAAGCCGCGGATTTGGGTGGTTTGGTAGAAATAATCATAAAAATCTTAAGTTATAAGGGTGAATGCGTTAGTAACAAGATTGAATTACGCTATTGGACTGTAATTTGATAATAAGACTCCTCGGTATATGAGTCGTATGTATATGTATGATAGAATTGAAGTGTGCCTTGTAATATTATTGACTTGTGGGTATCCGTTTAGAAATATTGGTTAGGATTCTGTCCGGACAACGTTCATTTTATACCTATTTTAAAATAGGTAATGGATCTTGTACTAGCTTGTATATATAAGCCAGTACACATATCATCCTAGGTATGATTTTATAGTTATTTTAGTGTACAATTGAAATGTATGTTCTAAATTGAATGTTTTACGAATAAATGATGAGTTTGGTACATATTGCGTGTTGTTTTTGGTATGTGTATGAATATTCTCGATTGTTTGTCTTTTGAAATAAATGACTTGTTTGCCATTTTGGAAAGTTTATAATCAAATGATAAAGCTTTGAATTGAGAATGGATATTTTCTCTTTTGTTACTTGTGATCATTGGTTTTAAAAAGCTTGATGTTTCGATATTTTGAAACATGATTCTACTAAGTGTTTTGATAAAAAGAGAAAACTTCGGATTATTTTGGTTTTGACTATAAATGATAAGAACATGTTTTCATCTCAGCGTTTGTTTATGAATTAATGTTTTATGAACTATCCTTATGTTTCCGCCGAGACGCTTCTTAATAAAATAATTTTCCTCGATGCTTGCCTTCAGTTTCGTGATCTGTGAGTTATTGATATGTTTTCGTCAAGGCGTTTGATGAAATGTATCTAACCCGGCACTTGTTTATGATTTAATATTTTATGAATTATCATTTTATTTTCATGGGGCCGCTTGTTTAGGGTTTCGACCATCAGAAAATGGATCGACCAGCTACCTTGTCGACAATGACTTGTTTCTTTCATTGTCCGGTTTATATGTGCGATTTGAACATGAGATGCTTGTTATATTTCGCTCAGTTGAATGGTCTTGGGTGCTTGTTAGTTCTCGTCCAATTGAGTTAGTCCTGGACACTTGAAATAGATTTACAAGAAAAAAAATTTTTTGATTTGATTCTATTTGCAACAAAAAGAAGTTTATGATGTGTTTTCAAATTAACTTAAAAGTGAATAGTTTATGCCTTTCGTTTTAAAGATATATGAGATTTCTTGTCCCCCTTTTGAACAGTGTAATATATGTAATTACCTGCACAAAATTTCATGTTTGATATATATATATGAGTATGAGTATTGGTTAAAGATTGGTACGTATAAGTCACTATAGGTGTAAGTCATAGTGTTAGAAAAATATTTTAGTTTATGTTTTCTGAATTCATAAAGGCATGCAAAAGAATAAGATATGTTTTTTAATATGATATTTATATTCACTAACGTACGAAATCAGCTAATGGTATGCGTATTCTAAATTTTGTCTTTGATTATGGGTGAAGCAGACTTTATGAACCTTACAACATGATTTTGTTCTTGATGCGTGCACCTGTCTGTGAAGAACTTGTTATATATTTTGTTTTGATAAGGAGTAACATTTGATTGTAAAAATGATTTTGGAAATCTATATGGGATGTGTTTTTGGAATGTGCATGTGTGTATATGTGTATAAAAGTGAATATGTGTACATGAGTTTATGCAACTCACTATGGGATCTCCGAAGAAGGTTGAGCATACAGTTTTTGATTATCTTAAGGTATATTTCTGAACACATGTAAGTAATTTGGAGGCCAAGTATTTGAAAGGTATTTCGTTATAAGGGGTTAGTGTTTGAATTATTTTAAGAAGAAAATTTTAAATGTGTTCTGATTTGATGATATCTCAAAGGATTTGAGAAATTATAATTTTTTTTTGTTTTGGTTTTGTGCTAAAGAAGATGTATGGATTCGGTTTCCGGAATTAGATTAATCACATATTTTGAGAAGCATTGTGTCTAAGAAAGCTAAAGAACAGTTTGTAGATTAAGGTCTTATGAGAAATAGTTGCATGTTAATGCATATACATATTTTGCTCATGTATATGTGTACATATGTATAAATACTTTATTTGATGGTCATTTTTATTCCTTCCAATATGTGTTGCTACTTACTGAGTCCTACAAACTCATGCCACATCGGTTTGTTAGTTTTTGCAAGTTGGCAACCAGCTCAGTCAGCCATCTAGCTTTGGATACTCATGCTCAAGACGACGGATCATCCAAACTGCAGTCACACACTTTAGAATCATGGGGATGTCTTAAGAGTTCAGAAATTATATCATTTATGGTTTGTATTGTATAATGTACATTGGTATATATATGTCTATAAATTAAAAGTTTTGATTTGTTCGTGTAATTGTGGGCACGGAGCCCTTGAGTATTGATGATTGATATGTCTTGTAGGGACCAAAAGTCATTTCTGCTTATTTGATGTTCTTCACATGTCTTTTTAGGTGATGGACTGTGTGTACCAGGTAGTCAAGTTTTAGAATATTTCATGTCTGTTTTTCGTTAGGTTCACGACTGATGGAGATGGGTCATTATTTTCTTCTCCTGGTAACGTCCTACCTCGGTCGTGATGTTACACAAATGGACCTATAGATATGAGCTCCAATAACATAAGAATTAATATTAAACTCTTTAATAAATAATTTTGTATTATTAATTTTGAGGATATTCCATTAAAAAATCTAAAGATAAACTTTCATCACTGTAGATAAGTTACGTCCATCGATATAATCATTGATGGAGTTGGTGCTTGGAGTGCCAATCCGAATTGTACATTTTATTATTTATTAATAAAATAACTATATTTTCATTTCATACATTATTAATGGTTTTGTCATTATTGTTATTAGATTGATGTATAGATATGCTAAGAATGACATCGATCTTATAATAGTCTTGACACTAGGTGTAAACTATTCTTAAAGTAAATATTTCTAGTCGTTGGTTTTGGAATACGGTCGAATTCCTATAACCTAGAAGACTAGCACATGTTGTATATTGGAAGTAGAGTTCCAATGGTTTAACCCAATGTACCATAAGTTTTGGAAACTCGTATACACATACGGGTATTCGTTAAAGCGAATACTAAATGATTCAAAGGTGATTCCTAATAGTTGGAAGTACAAACCACCGTCAATAGGAATCTCCTCAAGTCGAGTAGCATATGTAATCCTTTGATTATATGATAACATTGATTTTGTGTGAGATCCTACACACTTTGATGCCATTTATGTCAGAAACCTTTCATGGTCTAGCCTTTAGATGTTCGTTGGGTGTGGACCGATGCACTCAGTAATCAAGTACGAATCAAGATAAGATTCGTCGGCCCGAATGTATACCATAAGGGGCTAAGGTATCCATGTGAGTAAAGTCACGATTCTTAAATCTTTGGCCAAAGTCAATCACCTAGGGTGGATCACATCAGTTATGAAGAATCGTGAACATGTCGACATGAGATGTGCGCCTCAGAAACTTGACGGTATATTCTATGTTTCCTAAGCATAACTCGGATAGCTTACGACGAAAGGATTGTTAAACAGATGTGATGACCTCGACTTGTATAGTTCAGAAAGGTCGTTCATGTTCTTCGCGAATTTGAAGGTGGCCGAATTGCGTACATATTAGCTAGGCTTATATGAAAAACGTGTCTGAACTTAGAGAGTGCCAATATGAAGTGTACTCGTTGAGCCCTTGGGTAGCCGATTATTTTGATAAAAGATAATATTCGATATTATAATTATCAACTAAGATAATCAAGTGTTATTGAATAACAATGATTATTTACTTTGACTTAATTGGATTAATTCAATAATTACACAAGGGTTTAATCGTAAAATCATAATTATCTCTACCATTTGAGGATATTATGGGAATTGTAATTATGTAATAATAGGTGGTTTTTGCTTGATTTAATTGGATTAAATCAAGGTGGCAAATATTTAACTAATCCATTTCCTAATCCTTGGCTTGATTTAATTGGATTAAATTAAAGTGGGAGATAATGGAGATTAGTCACACCTAATTATATATATTTGGACAAATTGGATTAAGCCTACTTAAAAGTTTATTACAACATTTATTAATTAAAATTGCCTAAGTTTTGTTATAAATAGCAAGCTTTATGAAGGTTTTAATAACAAGTACAAGTACAAACAAAGTCTTAGAGAAATTAGCCTAAGTTAGAGAAGTGTTTAGAGAAGCTTGTGAGGTTTCTACAACATTTCATCTGGGAGAAATCAAGATTGGATCTTGAAGTTAAGCTTGCTGGCATTGGAAATCAAGATTGCATCTTGAAGTAAAGCTTGCACACCTTGGAGGTTCTCCAACCATTTCAACAAAGAAGAAGTATAATGGATCTTACATCAAGCTTGCTAGGTAAGTTTGAAAATCTCTTAAGTTATGAATTATGTATTAGATGCATGATCACATAGCTTAATGTTGAAATAACGCTAATAAATTGTGTTAGGATGCTTTGGAAGTATAAACACAATATGCTTGTAATTGAGTCAAAATATTTATGTTAGACATAAACATAAATTAGAGTTTGGAACTCTAGATTAAAGCTTAGAGTTATGGCTACCATTCTAGAATCACTTGACCACCTTCGGGTGACCTAGAATTGTTCACGAGACATTTCTTATTGGGATTCTAATTTGGTTTGTGCATTGGATTCAAAATTTACGCAAATGCGTATTTAAATAAATTTATGTTTTTGTAAAAATATTTGATATTTTTACAAACTTGATTTTTATTCTATAACATGTGTTGATGTTGGTTTTGATATTAAAAATTAATTTTGGGTGTTCTTAAAGTGTTTAGGGAAGACCGGAAGAAATTAGGGTAATATACCCTAATTACTTCAGCTCACTGGAAAGTGAGCTGAAGGAAGAAATAAAATTGTAATGAAAAAAAAAAGACATGTGCGCACACTGTAGCCCAAACAGTGCGTGCGCTCACGGTACAGGTGGCTCACGCTGATTTTGTTTTTCTCCATTTTTGAGTTTCCGGACTCCGATTCAGCTCCGGTATTTTCCTATACACTCGTAATGGAATATAGTACTTCATTAAATAATTTAAAATTACACCCATGTTTGATATCCATGAGTTAGACCCATTTCCACTGTACGGGACACCGATCTGACCCTAGGGGTTCCACAACTACCCCAACAATCATTGATATGATTTGATCCTCCATATATATTTCATAATTAGAGTTAGGTCATAAGTTTATTATACCTCTCCAATTATACCGTGTACTATTAAATATCATTGATTCTCTAATGAATAATGTATTCATAACTTTTATGAATATTTATTTATATTGAAATAATACAAATATGAGCATTTTATTATTCAAGTACCTAATCAACACTTAAGGAAAATACTTATCTACTTTTTTATAAGAATAGGTGGATTTCAATATCTTGTTAAATGTTTCTAGTTACATACCAAATTTTGTCTCCAAAATATGAAGTTATTGATTAGAATCCATACTATAATTAAAGCTAGGTCATAACCTTTATAATTATATCTTGCATTAAGTACTATGTATTCTCTTATGAGTAATGTATTCATAACTTTTATGAAAATTTATTTCCGTTGAAGCAACAGAAATATAAGGGCTCTATTATTCAAGTATCAAATCAACACTAAAGGAAAATATTTATCTACTTATTTAAAATGAGTGGATTTCAATATCTTGTTAAATGTTTCTAGCTACATACTAAATTATTTTTTCAAAATACGAATTTATTGATCTGAATCCATACCAATATCATACATGTTAAATCAAAAGACTCAATCAAATATGCAAGAGTTCATAAAACATTCAAGATTAAGATCAGTACATATATGATCATCATTTAAATAGATATGAATTTCTTTGTTTAATGGATTTTCGGAAGAAATACATTTCTATTAAGATTCAGTCCTGTGTAATCACATTATACAAATCACCTCCATTTACACATCATTGCATGAATTATTTAAGATTTTATTGTTGCATCAAATACTAAATGGACCGCAAACGTAGATAAACTATAAACAACATATCTCACTTTGTTAACTTTCTCTATGGAGTATGGACTATGGAAGATTACTGATCTCAAACTCAAATCCTCTTATATATGTCTTACATGTAATAAGTTTGAGATTACATGAGTAATATAGGGTTTTTCCGATAATTTATAATTTGCAAAATCTTAAATAAGTATGTGAATGTAAAATGTTTAACTTCGTTTATTTTAACGTTTACATATTATAAAAAAACTCTTAGGGCATAAACCTCACAATATCTACGATCAAAGTTTTAGATCTAAAACTTTGACTATAAATCTACTAAAAATGGAAGCTTCTACGTTGGTGATATAAGAGAAACTTCAAAAGAATCTACTAAATTTACTTTTCAAATATTTATTTGCTTACCTATGTGTCAAATGGAAGAGTGCAACATAAACTCAATTCCAAAAGACTCTTCAAATAAAAATATATTTATATTATTTTAATCAAAACTTTTCTTCTACCAAATTTAACTACCTTCCATTTTCAATAAATTTAACAACTCTCCATTTTTTTACCTCCAACAAATTTAATTACCCATCAATTTATCTTTCGAAGTATTTTTAATTTTTTTTAAATAAATTATATTATTTGCTACACAAATTATTTATCATTCCACTTGTTAAAAACTAATTAAATTTTATTCTATTTTCTATTATTTTTCTTAATGGCTAGCAACTTTATCAACAAATGGTACGGGCCAAATTTGGGCCAAGGACAATTTTGACTTCTCGCTTCGGGCCCAATATTAATACACCCCAATTTCCCCTGACAGTACCCGAGATAAAACTCAGGCCCTAGTTGCCATCTAAGACCTACATATAGGGAAGGCCCAATATCCTTCAGTCTAAAGGAAGCCCAATTTTATAAGTTCGTATCGGCCCAAAGATGTTTCAAAAGCCCATACCCAGTAAAATACCATACCCTTACCCAAACCGTATCCGAGACTCACCATGTACCAGCTCACGAAACGCCCAGACTCATAAATACCCCTCATAACTCAGTCATTTCCAGCCCTTAAACGAACGAGCAATCAAAAGTAATAAGTGCCCACGTTACTCGAATGTGTATATATAAGAGAAGAAATCTACAAATGAGAGACAGCCAAACTCAACAACTCACAGCTTAGCAAAATTCTCTTCAGAGCTCTCAGAACCCTCTACCTACCGCTATCACGGCAGCTCACGGGGATCAAGGTAATCTCTGACCTTGCTCCTCCTTCTACGGCGTTTACAGCTTATTTCTATTACTGACTTGGGCGTTGGAGTGCCTACGGCACCCACCATACCGGTGGGTAGATTCTCCATGCTCACTCTACTTCTTGTTTTACAGGATCGCTGGTGCCCCCAACCAATAAATTCTCGATTGTGGACCTCGGCCGTAGACCAGCGTCTATCACCGGGTGAACTTGTTTCAGTTCTCAGGAAAATGAGGAGTGAAGTAAAGTGGCATCCACGCTCCAAGGAAGGCTCCGGGAGGAAAGATACTAGTAAGTGGTGTGAATTCCACTGAGACTACGGTCACACGAAAGCTGATTGTATAGCGCTGAGATTGGATGTTCCGGAGCTACTAAACAAGGGACACCTGAAAGACCTGCTCACGGAGAAAGGGAAAACGGTGATTGCAATGAGAGACGATAGAAGAGAGTGAAAAGATTGACCATTATCACCCCCACCGATAAATAACATTGTTAATGTCATCTTGGGGGGATCAGAAGTTAGTGGGATCTCATATTCTGTGGTGAAGCGACATACCAGAATGGTAACGACCGTCGCCTCAAGTCCTTCGGTGATGGTGACGGGAGACTTCACCGATCTAGCAATTGAGTTCACGGACGACAGAGCATCCAGTCATAATAATCTCCACCATGATGCATTGGTGATTTCCCTGGCAAGTGGCCAACTTCATGATCAAGAGAGTGCTAGTCGACACGGGGTCATCAGTCAACATCATCTTCCTAACCACCCTTAATGACATGGGAGGAGGATTGGAGAGGATAAATCGTCGGTCTACGGCTCTGATTGGCTTCAGCGGGGAGTAAAAATTCACTATGGGGGAATCTCTCTTCCAGTATACGCGGGCGGGATCAACAAAATAACAACATTCCTGGTCCGGGATTGCCCTTCAGCCTACAATCTGATAATGGGGCGGCCGTGGATTCACGACATGAGAGCTGTCTCATGTACTTATCACCAGGTGCTGAAGTTTCCAACCAAATAGGGTGTCCAATAAATCAAAGGAGACCAACTTGCTTCCAAGAGTTGCTACCAAACAACCCTGAAGGTAAAATCCCAGTCAGCATAGCAATTACAGGAGGGATCTTGTCGAGACTACACAAACACTCCCAAAGTGGAGGAGCTTGATGAGGTCCAAATTCATCCACACTACCCAGACCATAAAACACAAGTTGGAGCTGACCTCGATCCCGTGCTACGTGCCGACCTGGTAGATTTCCTCAAGAAGCAACACGACTGCTTCGTTTGGTCGCATGAAGATATGACAGGAATAGACCCAGAGTTGATGACACACAAACTACATGTGGATCCAGACTACCCACATGTCAACAGAAGAGTATGAAGTTTGCCTCATAGAGGAACCGAGTCATCGACGAGGAAATACAAAAGTTGTTGGAGAATGGCGCCATTAGAGAAGTACAGCACCCGGAATGGCTCGCTAACATCGTGGTAGTATGGAAGAAGAATGGGAAATGGTGAGTTTGCATTGATTTCACGGACTTGAACAAGCATGTCCGAAGAATTCCTTCCCACTCCCTCATATCGACTCAATGGTCGACGCTACAGCTGGACATGAACTACTGAGTTTCATGGACGCGTATTCAGGCTACAACCAAATCCTCTTGCATCCTGAAAACCAGCAGAAGATGGCCTTCGTCACAAATATAGAAATCTACTATTATAAAGTGATGTCATTCGGACTTAAGAATGCTGGGGTTACCTACCAACACCTCGTCAACAAGATGTTTTCCCATCAGATTGGGAAAACCATGGAAGTCTACATTGATGACATGTTGGTGAAATCATTGCAAGCCAAGCAATATTTGGCCCAACTAGAGGAGCATTCGACGTGATGAGGAAGTATGGGATGAAGTTAAACCCCACCAAGTGTGCCTTCGGGGTAGCCTTGGGGAAATTTCTTGGGTACATGGTCACTCGACGCGGTATAAAAGCTAACCTGGAGCAGATAAAATCCATCCTCGACATTCCATCCCCAACAAACCTCAAATAAGTCATGCGACTTGCGGGGAGGATCGCCGCTCTTAACAGGTTCATCTCTAAGTCTACAGACAATGGTTTCTTATTTTTCTTCACCCTTGGGAAGGCAAGAAATTCGAATGGACCCCGGCCTGCGAAGAGGCCTTAAAAATACTTAAAGAATACTTGACCACACCTCCACTTCTGTCTAAACCAGTCGACAGAGAAGGTTATTCCTCTACCTTGGAGTTTCACCACAAGTGGTCAGCGTAATGTAATTAGGGAAGAGTGAGGGCAACAACTCCCAGTCTACTATGTAAGTAAAGCATTGCTCCACCCAGAGACTCGGTATTTCTTGCCCCAGTAATGGCGGCACGGAAGCTACATCCCTACTTTCAGGGCCATCCATTCACCATTTACCCACCCGTTGAGGAGCATTCTTCACAAGCCCGAACTCTCCGGCAGACTGACCAAATGGGTTGTTGAACTTGGGGAGTACGACATCACCTACCAGCCGTGAACCGCCATTAAGTCCCAAGCTCTCACGGATTTCGTGGTGGACTTCAGTCCCAGCCCACAAGTCGATGTGCAAGAAGAGGTACATTGTGTCCAGACCACTGATGTTTGGAAACTTATAGTAGACAGTTCATCCATCAGACGTGGTTCCAGATTAATAGTTGTGATCATTACTCCCTCAGGCGACATTATACAACAAACGTTCAATGTGGCTTCCAAACTACCAATAATGAGGCCGAGTACGAAGCATTGATTGTCGGGCTAACACTGCTTAAAGAATTTGGAGCGAAGAGAGTTAAAGCGACGTCAGATTCTCAACTAGTTGTCAACCAACTCCAAGGATCTTACCAAGCCCGCGGAGCTCAAATGGAATCCTACTTATTGAAGGTAAATGATATCCAATCTTCATTAGAATTATTTGTAATCTCACAGATTCCCAGAACCGAGAACATTCATACAGATGCCATGGAAACTCTCGGGTCTACCCAACAATAGGATAATATCCGTGCCATACCGGTAGCATATCTACAATGGCCAGCCATTGCTAAAGTGGAAGATTAAATTGTCTCATACATCGAAGAAGTCGACTCATAGATGAAGTATTTGATCAAGTACCTGGAAGAAGGCATACTACCGATAGAAAAGGTGGTCGCCCAAAAGATATAGCGGCAAGCTGCGTGGTTCACTATGGGCTCTACCTCAAGTGCCTCACTCCTGAAGAGGCACAGTACGTGTTAGTCGAGTTTCACGAAGGAGAATATGGAAATCACTCGAGAGGGAAGAATCTTGCATGTCGAGCCCACACAGCCGGTTACTACTGGCCAATGATGCGAGCCAACGCAGTTGAATATGCTCGTAAATGTGAGAAATTACAAAGGTTTACCCCAGTCTCTCATCTCCCACCGGAAAAGTTTAGTCCTTATTTATCTCATTGGCCATTCATGAAGTGGGGAATGGACATTGTTGGGAAGCTGCCCGTCGCCTCGGGACAACGGGTCTACATGTTGGCGTTGACGGACTACTACTCAAATAGATCGAGACAGAGGCCTTCACGAGGATAAGGGATAAGGAAATATAGAGCTTCATCTGGAAGAACATCATTTGTCGTTTCGGTCTACCTGTATGACACAGAAATTGGGCGACGCATGTTGTTCTAGGCTCGCGGCCTAGTTGGGAGTACGGAGTAGCCCGCGGGGGACTAAATCGGAGAATAAAGGAGTCACCACCCGGTGTGAATCGGGAAAATGATTTAAGGCCGCACTCACCCCTCGTAAGGGAAGACCTCAAACCGTTGGGTTCGGAATGGTCCCTTACTTATATCAACTGTAATGAATGGATTTGTGCAATTTTAACCAAGTCTACTCAACATACATTTGCAAAGGTGATCTAAACTCCTATAAGGTCTAAATCTAAGTTTGTATGATTTAAAAGTAAATTCTCATCCGATATTACACATCAATCATGTTAAATAAGTAACGATCTAAACATAACATAACTTAAATTCCTATTGCGAAAGGTAAATAACTAAGTCATGCTTAAAGGAATAACGTACTAAGCCAAATCATATTTCAAAGATGAATAATTTTCTAAACTAAACTATTAATTCGTACAAGGTAAAATAAATTACATGCTTTCTAAAGAATTAATTCATGCGAAGTAAAATGAATATAATGCTTTCTAAGTCACTAATTCATGCGAAGAAAATAAATTACATGCCTTCTAAGTTACTAATTCATGCGAGATAGAATAAATAACATGTGCCCTCAGGTCTAACCTTTTGTGTCGTCTTTTGGAAGTGCGTTTCACGACCGTCGAAAGGGCTAACACTCTGTAACTCCTTTGGTTCACTGGTTCGACATTTTTCCTCACTGTTTCGCTGTTCGGGTCACTGTTTTCACTCTGTTTCGTGGTGTTTCTGGTCGCGGTATTTGACTTATTGGTTTACGGTGGTTTGGGGCGATTTCTGGGCTGTTTTTCTCGGTGTTTACTGGCAGTTTCTAAGGCTTACTGTGTGACAGTTTTCCGGGTTTTGCGGGGCAGAATTGGGCTAATTTACTGGGCAGTTTGGTGTGAATTAAAGAGGCTTATTTCATTGCCAGTTTTGGCGTGATAGAGTGGCTAATTGGTGTGAAGTGGGGCTGGTTCTTGTAGCTATAATGGGCGTGCTAGGTGGGGCTTATTTCAGTGTGGAGAGGGGCGTGAAATGGTGTGAGTATGTGCTGCGTGATCAGGGGCTAAGCGTGAGGAATGAGTGGAATTGGCGAGGCTGCTTGGGTGTGGGGTTTCATAGGCGATGTGGGATATTGAGTGATGAAGGCTTGTTGTATTTAGGCATGTAAAGGGACGTGTTTGTCCGTGATTTACTGGGCTATTAGGGGGAGCATTTTAGGTGACTTGCTGGGCTATTTTCAAGGGTTATGTAGGCGGGTTTGGGGTTGTCTTCAGGGGTTGATTGGTCGTGACAAGGGGCTGGTTGAGGGGTCTCTTTTTTACATTGAGAAGGCTGGTTCCAGTGGTTATATGGTGCATGTTTCAAGGGTTGGCTCTGGGGTGTTTTGTGCGTGTATGGGGACTTGTTTGGGCTGTAACGTGAAAGGTTTAACGCTAAGGCTGGGACGTGTGATGCTTTGAGTGGAAGTGAGGCAGGCCGTGAGTGGAGTTGCTTTGTGGCAATTTCGTGCGTGGCAAAGGGCGTGAAGGGTAATTGATTGGAGGGACAAATGACGTTGGGTGCTTGATGAAGTGAGTGGCAGTGAGTGATGAGCTAGGGTTTAGGGTTTAATTTGCTTATGCTTCACGGCTGAAGGCAGTACGGGTGCGTGAGTGATCAAGTGGTCTGTGATGGTTTTTGTGTGTCGATGCCAAGGTGTTATGTCCTAAGGGAAGGATGGTCCAATTTGGGTTGTTTTTATAGGAAAATGGATGGGCATTAATTGGGTAGGCTAATGATGTTGATGGGTTATTAATTGGGTTGGCTAGCTTTGTTGAAATAAAAGAAAAGGAGATGGTTTATGTCAATGGTGTGGGGTTGGAGCTTAAATGGTGTAGGGTTGGCTTAATTAAATGGTGATGGGAGTTTATTTAATGGCTTTTGAAAAGGGAAGTTCACGTGGGGTAAGGGTATTGTTTTGGTTTTTGACTTGTTGAAAAGAAAAGTGTGGCATGTGAAGGATTATTAAATTGGTGGGTGTTTCTTGGTGTTGGGCGTGAGGAGTGAGAAAGGTTTTGTTGAATTTGTGATGAAAAGGAAGGTGTGTGTAATGGCGTGTGGGACATATTGGTTAAATGGTGTGGGGTTTGCTTAATTAAATGGTTTGGAAAATGAAGGGTAGGGTAGATGAGTGGAATTTTGTTGCATGGCTTTGCATGGGAGATGGTTCACGTGAGGCTTAGGGTTTGTGCATGGCTCGAAGTTGAAGGGGCACATGCATGAAAAGCTAGGGAAGGAGGATAAGCGTGAGAAAGAGCGAGGATAGGGTTTTGGGCGGAGGATGATTTTGAAATGGAAATCCGACGAACAAACCCAAGCTAAACGAGCGAATCAAATCCAATAAAACGTCAATTCTTGACTTTTCCTTTCCGACGACCGTTGTCCACGACTTCCACGACTTAAAAGGTAGTGCCTCCGTACGAGGCTCATCATCGGGCTGATATGCAAAATGCAATGCCTACACTACCCAGAGAGATTGTTACTGATAATGGGTCCCAATTTATCAGTCATCGCTTCCAAGACTTTTGTAGAAATTTGGGAATCAAACTAACCTTCTCCACCCCGCGCTACCCGCAAGCCAATAAAACCATAATGAATACTTTGAAGAAGAGATTGGAGAAAGCAAAAGGGGCGTGGGCGGATGAACTCCCAGGAGTCTTGTGGTCGTATCGAACAAGTGTAAGATCATCTACTGGCAAAACTCTATTCTCCCTGACCTTTGGCGTCGAGGCGGTCATTCCAACCGACTATGGTGTGCCCTCACCACGATACCAGTGGATTGACGAGAGTATAAACATGAAACTTTTCACCAACGCTCTCGACACCATTGACGAACATAGGGAGAACGCATCCATACGACTTGCGGCCTATCGACAGAAGATGTCCAAACACTTTAATAAAAACGTGAGGAGTAGAACTTTCAAAGATGGAGATTGGGTCCTACGGAAAGTCTTTCAAAATACTAAGGAAGCTAAGGATAGGAAACTCGGCCCTACTTGGGAAGGTCCATACATCATCACAAAAGTTGTAGGTCATAGAGCCTACAAACTAAAAACAGAAGATGAGCGGCTTATCCATAACAGTTGGAATTCCATTCACCTCAAGAAGTTCTACATATAATCACGTTGAGAGGATTATGAGTCACTCGAAAAATAAGCCATTTTACCACCGAGGGACGACCAAAATATTTGATTTTTATTTTAGATTTTTGGTCTTTTATGTAATTTTGCTAAGTTTGTTTCTTAATAGAACGAGTTTTTGACGAATTGATTTCATTCAGATGACAGAAAAGATATGCGAGCGACAATTGGAATTTATTTACAAAAGAAAATATTATTTTTACAAAAAGCTTTAAGCCAATGTTACAAAAAGACGGAACAAAGGAAAACTACATCAAGCTTCACGGGCTTCGAAAGGCTCGACTGAATCAGCCTGCTGGGCGATTGGATTAGTCTCTGCAGGTTGCTCTGGTCCGGAATCCCATAGGGCAGCCTCAGTAACTTTATCAACCGGATCGCCGATAGTCGGGACATCTTCAATCGACTCAACCACAGCCCTCTTAGTCTCCTCAATTGCAACTTCTTTGGAACTGACTTATGGCCCCCCTTCTGCCTCGGTATCTTCAATCGACAGAGAAAGACCAGCCTCCAACCTCTCCACCAGTGTAATCCATTTTTTGGGATCCCAATTGTTGTGTTCTCCAGACAAGTAATGCTTCATGAGGGTGCACTTGTCCTTAACGATGGCTTACATGGCTACCCATTCCAATCTGTCCAACAACTCGTCCTTTTGACCCTCCAACACATCGACGTTCTCCTTAAAAGCCTCCAATTCAGTCAACGTCATTTCTAGTTTAGTTTTCGTAGCCTTGGCTTCGTTCTCGGCTTCCCTTGCTTTCTTCTTGAAGTCATCCAAAGTAGTTTTAACATCAACCAGCTCTTTACGCAGTGCTGCATTCGAATTCTCCAAGTCTCTTGACTTCCTCAAACTGGCCTCCACATACTTTTATTGGAAGATGGCGCATTCACGTGTCTGCAGCAGGAAGATCTGATATTAGTGATGGAAATAAAGGGACGAGGAAATACTCAATAAGTGGTTACCTCATAGCTTCGAGCGAGCCCCCTTCGCCGCTTTGAGTGGTCCCATTGTCAGGAGTCGACACTCGTCCTCCTCTAGCAATAACCCCTTGGTGAATCCGGACACACTGGATGGATTCGACATCACAGTAGTGCTCCTTGGGATCTTGATGACCACGTTCTCCAAATCTTCTTCGGGATCGATCAGCTCTTCCTCTTCTCAAAGAGTGTCCTACTCCAGCTGACGCCTTGTAGGTAGCCTCCAGTGGAAAGATGGACGGGGCATCCCCCATTGGCTGCGCAGGCTCAGTGACTACTTCGACTTCTTTTCCCTTGGCCTTTTTTTTTCTCTTTTTGAGCATTTCTTCAACTGAGTGGATCTTGAACTGACTCGACATTCTCTCTATTGCGCACAAATTTTCCTCAGGGGTTAGACTCCGTAAAAAGCAAGTTTCCTCGAAAAGAATCCGACACGCCCAAGTAATCAGAATGACTACCAATATATGTTTGGTCAGGGGCAAAAGAATACCTTCTGGGTAGAATATCTTCTTCCACAACGGACTCAACCTCAATCTTTTATCCACTAAAATTACCCTCAAATTCCTTTTGGTGGAGGAATACTCAACAAATAATTCATATTTGATACGACCCCAGGTGTCACGTCGAAGCTACGATTTCGAACTGAACCTGCAAAATAAAAATCAAGCGACGTTAGTACCATGATGAGTCTACAAGAAAATGAGGAAATCAAGAATAATACTCATTCGTTGTATCCCAAGACTCAGGGATTCGACCAGACCCAGTCGACCCAAAAACTCCCTCTCCTCTCACAAAGAAATAAGTCTTTTGCCATCCCTCTCGGTCATTTGTAGTTAACCCAATGATCAGGTGCTCCCTCTTCTGTCGAAGGAACATATGGTACCTTCCTTTCTCAACAACATGCTCTTTTAAATAAATAATATGTATATAATAGATCCTTCACTCCGAACCTAACCCCAACTCGAACGTCAAAACCTCAACCGACATCAACACCCTCCATGTGTTTGGCATTAGTTGGGAATGAGAAATTCCATAATGATCTAATACCTCTCATACGAGATTAGGAATAGGAAACCTAAACCCATCTGCGACGGGGTGTTCGTAGAACCCAATCCACCCAAGAACCTTATAATCTATATATTTGCTCGACAAGGCTAATCTCACTTGGACCGATTTGGGGAATTGATATTTTATGTTCATCTCCCTCATGGTCCTCTCGGTTACTCGACTAGGTGGATTTTTGGTCAGTATATTGGTCGGCTCGCTTGTACTGGGTTGTCCACCCGACTCTACTGGAATTACTCGCAGTGGTGGCACGTCCTTAGGGATGCATAAGAAATGTTATACTAACGCGACATTCAGAATATCATCATCTCTACTAAACTCTTCCCCACCATACATCCTATCTGGGGAGATAACCCGCAAAGACGAGCCTACATATATGTCCATCAGTGAATCACTTGAACTCGAGCAGCTCTCCGACGACATACCAACTCACGCTACAAACAACGATTCAACCTAAAACCAATATGATTGAAGATCAAACCCAAAATTCTCACAAACAAAACCCCAAAAAAACCCTAAACTATTTCGAGATTAAAACTCATATTCTAGCCAAGAACAAGCTGAATCTACCATATGAACAACTTGAAGAATTGAAGAACACAAAGAAAGATATGAAGAATACCTTGAAACTTGAAGAGAGAGCTACAACCTTACGACTTGTGAAGGAATCTTACAAATGAAGCGAGTGAACCCCCATTTATGATCTTTATACTCTACCACATTTTGGCACCTCATTTTCCCGCCAAAAAAGAGGCCTCGATATGAACGCCACATTTAATGCGATTTGGGAAATCGAGGAGCGGGAGACTCATTCGAAGCTGAATAAGCATTCTGTCGACTGAATACCTACTAAAAGTTGTCACGAGGGATACCTCTGGTCTAGCCGACATGTAGACTCGATTTGATCCATGTTCGGCACCAAACGAGTGAATGATTTCCAGGCCTTCATCAGGTCCAATCGACAGGAACACTCCTCAATTGGCTTATGATAGAGTCAAGTTCAGTTAATGGACCTTCTTCTGGTCCAGCCGACATGTAGACTCGAATTGGTCCCTGTTCGGCACCAAACAAGTAAATGATTTCCTAGCCTACATCAGGTCCAGTCGATGGGAACACTCCTCAATTGGTTCATGATGGAGTCCAGTTCAGTTAATGGACCTTCTTCTGGTCCAGTCGACAAATAGACTTGATTTGGTCCATGTTCGGCACCAAACGAGTGAATGATTTCCTAGCCTTCATCAGGTTCAGTTGATGGGAACACTCCCAATTGGCTCATGATGGAGTCAAGTTCAGTTAATGGACCTTCTTCTAGTCCAGCCGACAAATAGACTCGATTTGTTCCCTGTTAGACACCAAACGAGTGGATGATTTCCTGGCCTTCATCAGGTCCAGTCGACAAGAACACTCCCCAATTGGTTCATGATGGAGCCAAATTCAGTCAAAGGGATTTCCTCTCATCCAGCCGACATGTAGACTCGATTTGGTCCCTATTCGGCACCAAACGAGTGAATGATTTCCTGGCCTTCATCAGGTCCAGTCGACGGGAACACTCCCTAATTGGCTCATGATGGACTCAAGTTCAGTTAATGGACCTTTTTCTGGTCCATCCGACATGTAGACTCGATTTGGTCCATATTCAGCACCAAACGAGTGAATGATTTCCTAGCCTTCATCAGGTCCAGTCAACATGAACACTCCTCATTTGGCTCGTGGTGGAGACTAGTACGATACCTGGACCTTTTTATTATTCGGACAACATGTAGATTCGATTCGGTACCTATTCGGTACCAAGCAAGCCAGACGACATGCTACTTCCTCAAGAAGCTCATTAATTGAGTCGAGTATCAAACCGGACCTTTATCTGGTTCCAGACGACATGCGACTTCACTAAGGCCCTGAAACGCACCATTCGATAGAATTACCTCCCTGCCATCATCAGGCGAGTTGAAGACTTGGACTACATTCAGTCCAGACATGTAGGCTCCATTGGTCCTCTGACCAATCGACTAGAGTTCTTCAAAGAACACCACTCGGTTATGTTGACTGGGACATGACTAAGAAAGTAGAAGACTTGGACTACATTCACTCCAGACATGTAGGCTCCATTGGTCCTCAGACCAGTCGTATGGATAGGTCCGGAAACAACGTCCGATTCGAAAAATTGGGGACATCTTCCTTAACTCCTGTCGAGTCAGATTCAAGACTTTAGCCATACTGTCAAGGCGGCATTGAAGACGCTCAATTACGTCCTGGTCCAGACAACAAAGATTTTCCCGTTTTGGTTCAGACGACACGACCAACGAGTACTCTCCAAGCCAATGACTCATTAACTTAGAGAGTATGTGATAAACTGTACGGGCCAAATTTGGGCCAAGGGCAATTTTGACTTCTTGCTTCGGGCCCAATACTAAATACACCACAATTTCCTCTGACAGTACCCGAGATAAAACCCAGGCCCTAGTTGCCATCTCAGGCCTACATATAGAGAAGGCCCAATATCATTCAGTCTAAAGGAAGCCCAATTTTATAAGTCTGTACCGGCCCAAAGATGTTTCACTAGCCCATACCCAGTAAAATACCATACCCTTACCCAAACCGTATCTGAGACTCACCATGTGACAGCCCATGAAACACCCAGACTCATAAATACCCCTCATAACTCAGCCGTTTCCAGCCTTCAAACAAACGAGCAATCAAAGTAATAAGTGCCCACGTTACTCAAATGTATATATATAAGAGAATAAATCTACAAGGGAGAGACAGGCAAACTCAACTACTCACAACTTAGCAAAATTCTCTCAAGAGCTCTCAGAACCCTCTACCTACCGCCCTCACGGAAACTCACGGGGATCAAGGTAATCTCTGACCTTGCTCCTCATTCTACGACGTTTACAGCTTATTTCCATCACTAACTTGGGCGTCGGAGTGCCTACGGCACCCATCACACCAGTGGGTAGATTATCCACTCACTCTACTTCTTGTTTTGCAGGATCGCTGGTGCCCCCAACCAACAAATTCTCGATTGTGGACCTCAGCCGTAGACCAGCGTCTACACAAATCAAGATGAATTAAGATTTTGGGTAGAAAATTTTGGATAATCAATTTGATCAATTTTAATAAAATCCGCTAAAAAGAGTAAAATTAAAATGATAAATTTTAGTAAATTTTATAATGAAATGTATATGAGTTTATATAATTAATAGGTTAAAAAAGAGTTGTTAGAATTAAGCTTTTTATTTATATTATTTTAATAAATAATTATTATTAAAATATGATAGATAAAATATTATATAATATTATTTGAAGAGAGATAAATTGTTCTTCAATGTTAAAGAGTGAGAATGAAAATTTAAGTTTAAAAATCTCATTTGATGTCCATTTTGGATATACATGGCAAAAAATCCTACGGCCCACCCGGCCTAGCCTCGTCCGGTCTTAAAAAGATTCGAGCCGGGCTTTATAATAATACACCTGGTCAAAAAAAAAATTAATTGTTAAAAATTTAATAGTTTTTTTGTTCTTAAGTTAATGAACATGTCTTTGAGGAATTAATATTCTATTTTTGTTGATATATTTTAGTATCAGATTTTGATTATTAAAATTTTTTTTAAAAAAATAAAAATTATTCCACGCCAAAAAAGCCTTTGCCCGAGCCCGGGCCTGGAACGATTGTTGGGCCGAGCTTTTCCCGGGCTCGGGTTTTTTTTGTTAATTGGTCTCGGGCCAGGCTTCTCAAACCCTGGGCCCGGCCCGACCCATTGCTACACTTACTTTTGGAATAATTTTTTATGATGTGGCTCACTATTTAAATAACAAAATATTATTGATGAGTTTTTTGGAATTGCTTTAAGTATCGTTCCCTAGATCTTAAACAAGTATATGGATATAATAAGTTTGAGATTATGTAAATAATAAAAAGTTTTTCTGACAATTTATAATCTACAAAATCTTAAATAAATATATGAATAAAAAATATTTAACTTCATATATTTCAATGTTTACCTATTATAAGAAACTCTTACGATATAAACCTCAACAAGATCTATGCTCAAAATTTTAGATCTAAAACTTTGACTATAAATCTACTAAGCAGTGATCGACAATGTTGCAATGGTAGCACACAGTGGTTGGCTGAGAAAACAATGGCAGGTGGCAATAAAATAATAATTCATTAACTAAAATAATTTTAAAAAATAAATAAATACATACATACATACATACCAATTTAAATTGAAGGAAAGCCAGTCTGTTTACTTATACGATACTGATAAATTGATCAACATAATACGTAACATGAGAGAACTGAGATTAGCATCCTACAATGTCAATATTAATATTTATTTTTATGATTATAATATCACATTACCCATACAACAATCTAAAGATATATAATTATTGTATCTCTGATACTTTTCCCTTGTAAAAAAAGTTATTGTTTCCAAAAATTAAAACAGTAACAAGCTATAATTGATAAGATATCTATCTTATCAATTTGTATACATTACTGGCAACTCAAACTCAACAAATACACCCTTGAACATGATTTATATCATGTATTATACCATTTATAACTTAATAGTCGTCGGGATTATCGGGTGTTACACTATCGCTGTAAGTACTTCTCTATTATAATGGATTGTGCTGATCGTTGAGATACCCAGCCGGAGTGGTTTTTTACTCGCACGAGTTTTCCGCTTTAATATTTTATTTTGATTTATTGCTATTAAAATTAAGAGTGTTAACCATAATAATAATACTTAGGACTTATCTTAATTATTATATTAATTATACATAGGTCAGAACCTGAGGTAAAATACAAATTTTCACCTGGTAAAAAAAGTTATTGTTTCCAAAAATTAAAACAGTAACAAGCTATAATTTATAAGATATCTAGCTCGTCAATTTGTATGGCATTACTGGCAACTCAAACTCAACTCCTCAATGAGTGCACTCAAATCAGAGTAAGATGAGCCTCCATTTTCAACAGCCCTCCTTGCCATGTCCCCAAAAGCCATGGCTCTGCTCCTCATTTCTTCTGCCTTATCACCTACCATTATCTCTTTCACTACCTTTTCTATTTTTTCTCTCTTCACAAAGTCACCCACAAATCTAGACCATTTCTGAATTCCAACACCAACACCAATATTAAGAACTTGAGTCACCAACATTTCATTGTAAAATTGCTCGGCAAAGACAGGCCATGTAACCATCGGCACACCGGCAGCCACGCCTTCAATAGTTGAATTCCATCCACAATGTGTCACAAATCCTCCAACAGATTCATGTTCAAGTATCAAAACTTGTGGTGCCCATCCTCTTATAATCAGTCCTTTACCTTCCATTTTCTTCTCAAATCCTTCAGGCAACCAATCTTCCTTTTCTCCTTCACCATTATCTTTCTTGTTTTTCCTCACAACCCATATGAAATTTTGCCCTGAAGCTTCGAGCCCTATTGCAATCTCCATTAGCTGAGCAGAACTAAAGTTGGAAGAGCTTCCAAAACATATGTAAATAACAGAGTTGGGTTTTTTTTCATTCAGCCATTTCAAGCATCCTTGTTCATCAATAGAGGCTTGCTTTCCCCTCCAAGCTTTATCTTCAAAATTCCTATTGCACAATGAAACAGGACCAATATGCCATGCCCTCCTTCCCAAAACCTTCCTGTAATGATCAGCATAAGCAGGCTCAAGCTCATAAAAGCTGTTCACAACAACACCATAGCTCTTTAAGTCTGATTCCTTAGTTGCTTTCAACAACCTGCTGAAGTCATTATCTC
This sequence comes from Zanthoxylum bungeanum, assembly GCA_019454045.1. NCBI lineage: Eukaryota > Viridiplantae > Streptophyta > Magnoliopsida > Sapindales > Rutaceae > Zanthoxylum > Zanthoxylum bungeanum. Next base: position 6,190 of record SKCR01033563.1, on the reverse strand, counting down.
CCATATCCTGTTTTATAAAATCCGGCAATTGGTTTCTTGTAATCTTTAACTCATCAGGAAGATTAGGAATCACAAATGGCTCTGTATCTGATGAAACTTTCTTTTGTGGCTCATATAGCGTCAGGCAAATTGCTGCACACAGAGAAAAGAAACAAGTGCCATGAAACACTAACCTGGGAATCCCAAACTTGGCAGCAGCGTCAGAGGCCCAAGGAAAGAACATATCAGCTACCAAGCAATCTGGTTTATGCTCTTGCAAGAGCTGCTCAATGGGTTCTTGGAACTTAGTTGAGGCCATGAAAAACTTGGCAGTCAATTCCATGTTCACATCATTGGTGATGGCATCAAAATTTTCACATCCCTCTGGCAAACCGGCCTCTACAGAAGGGAACTTGATGATCTTGACATCAATTTCAATGCCCAATTCATTGGCTCTTTGAATTGGTTTTGAGAAGTGTGGAGCATTAGCTGGAGTTGTGATGATAGTGGTTTTCACCCCACGAATTCCAAACAACTTGGCCATGTCCAGAGTTGGAATCATGTGGCCATGTGCCATGAATGGAAAGAAAAATACCTGAAGCTGACGAATTTCACTGCCCATATTCTCACTTCTTAAGCAACCAGATAATTTGAATAACAAAACGATGATGCAATAAATGAAGAGCAGTTGGGATTATTCTAAAGAGGATTAATGGTCTTCAATTAACACACGTCTTTCTAGTCGTAGAAAATCTTGTGTGTAACAGTGATTGTACAATTAATTAAAACCCTAAATTTTATTATTTTTTCCCTTTTTTTTACAATTGCTCATTTAACTTTCTGTTTCAATTCTCTCTCTTATCCCATTTTGTATTGGCTGATTTTTATTTTTATTATTTATTTATTTATTTCATAGATATGTGGTTATTGATTTGATGCGGCTGATTCATTAAAATTTTACTTTTAATCAGCAATTCATTTTGCTGGCAGATTCTTTATTATTATTTTTTTTAAAATGATATATTTATACACACTTATTCCTAAAATTCTCTAACTACAGTGATTTACGGTAATTTACTAATTTACTGTAGCTACAGTGAGGGAATTGGAAAATTTTAAGAATAAATGTATTGTAAATATATCATTGCTTTTTTTTTTTATTCATATTAGGAAACTGTATTGGAGAATTCAAAGAAAACGGATGACCATTCCAATAATGATATTCCTGTTGATGAGAATGAGAGATTAGTGTTGAATCCAACAAAAAAATAAGAATTAAAAGATTGACTAATGCTAGAATAAAAGCAATTTAGAGAAGCGAGAAAGGAAGGCGATAAAATTATTTTATTTCTTTGCACATTTAGCAGTTACTATTTAACTTAATATAAAGTTGTATTTATTTTAATTATGACTATTTCTCATACGGACAATGGAAAAATACAACTGTTAGTACTCCATCTCATTCAACAGACACACAACAATGGTCAACCATCAATTCATCATTTCATCACATCAATTTCACAAACATTTTTTTTGTTGGATAACCGGGTGTTCGGGCCAGCTTACGCGCATCTCGACTAATTCCCGGGACCTGTGCCCCGTGCCCTCAAAAGTTTCCCAACACAGATCATGGTTAGTCGCTGGCTTTTCACATCAGGGGGCATGGCCCCAAGGAAATGCATCTAGTGAGATTAATTTGAACCTTCAACCTGAGAGGGAGCAAACCATTCAAGCCCAAAGCCTTTACCACTGAGGCAACCGCTTGGGGTTAATTTCACAAACATGCTTGTTGGAATTGATCAAATGCCTAATTTGAGCCGAGTAGTATCTGAAATCACCATTGACTCGTGGGTTCGAATCCAGGAATGCGATTCTTGTAAAAGCTTGAGACATAGTGTTTTATTTACTTCGCTTAAGCTTGAAATGAATGATTTGACTATGAGGTTTCCAATGATTCTAAAAAAAAAAAAAAATTCAATCTTTAATCTTTTAAATTGAATTGAACTAACAAAGCATTTGGTTATATGTAGCATGGTCTTCATTTTTGCCTTCAGCTGATGCATTTGGACAATGGTCTTACTTCAGTCAGGTTTAATTTTCTATTTAACCTTTTGAAATAATTATTTGAATGATTAATTATATTTACATTCTAATTTATATAGTTAAATTTTCAATGTAGGATTCAAATAATTGTAACATGGACAACTTGCAACGTCAACGAAATTGAATTTGTTATTCTTTCTTTTTTTAACTAAGTCTAGTTATAGTATTCTTAGTACAAAAAGTACAAAATTACAAATTGTATCTTTAAATTGAAATTTTAACCCAAAAAAAAAAATAATAATAATAATAATTAATACATCCATACAAGCTTCATCAATAAATGAACAACATTAAAAATCTAAAATAAGCAAAATGAAATATAAAAGAGTACCAAAAATTAAATTCCCAGTTAACGAATCAGAAACCCTAAAAGCTGAAATTAATGTATCAGGTGCTAGCGAAGGCCTAAAAGCTGGTGAGGAACGCAACGAACACACTCAAAATGACAAGAACCCAGAAAATTGAGAGAGAGAGAGTGGACTGGTGAAAATTTACTAAGTTGATGAGTGGGATTTATCTCCTTCAAAGAGAAATAGATTTTTCTAAAAACATGTCCACTTTTTAGTGGCCGTTGAATTTATTTATCGATAAGCATAAAAAAACAAAGCAACAAAGATTTTTCTTGAAGTGTCCATCGAGGCAAGTTCAAAAGCGAAAATGATAAAAATATAATATAGTTGGCTCTCCGTCTGTCTCTCTGTCGATATATATCTTGATAGATATAACGACAGCTTTCCATTCCATTCTTGCGTAAGCTCATGCGTCATTGCGTCATTGCGTCAATGCCCTTGGGCCTGTCTAAGATACCCAGGGATATGACCGTTGGATAAACCAGTAATAAATTTTAATTATAAAAGCCATTCTCTCTCTCCAACTCTCCCAAATCTCTTACTCTCACGATCTCTCTCTCACACAACATAAAAAAAAAAAATTCCCCAAATTTTTTACCCTAAAATTGGGATACGCTGACGCCATTTCACAGGTTCTGCTTCATCGTTGCTGTTAAATTCCGTCGCTGCTACACTTCATCCTCTACGCCGTCGCTGGATTTTGTGGTTGGTAAATGTTGATTACACTGCATCATCTATATTTTTAGTCATTTAGTATTTTTTTCTTGTTTCAAATCTTGCATGCAAGTTCAAGCCATTCTCTCTGCTACTCAGTCTAGCCCTGTTGTTGTTTCTTGGTAGGCTAAGAATTGACATCTTTGTTAGATAAGTAGATAAAGTTTGGCTTATTAATGGCTGAAAAAATTGCTGTGTTGGGATTGGATTTTAGGGAATATGCAAGATTTATGAACATTAGAGATGGCAGGGGAGGGACGATGTTGCACTTGGCAGCTCGTCAAAGACGGTCTGAGTGTACTTATTGTGTTTTTCAGTCATTTTTCAGTTTATTTCTTCTAATGTACACCTAAGGAAGTCCTAAAAAATCTGTTTATAAGTATGTCTTTCATTTTTTGCAAATTTCTTTAGCAGTGATGGCAAAATATTTTTAAATTTTCCAGGAGTATTGGGGCTATCTAATGAGTTTTTTTGGTCAATTTTTTAAGTTTATTGCTTCTAGCTTTTTCTTTTTGAATTCTTTAGTTCTGATCATAGTTTGACCTTAATTTTTGCAAACTTTTGTAGGGAAATGATGTTGGACTTCTGGGAAGATGAGTGTATTACCTTCTGCTATCAGTTGATCTACCTGGACCTTTCAATCAGTTTGTGATCATTTTTCCCTTTTCCTTTATGAATTAAAAAATATTGCTTTAGAACCTTTTTTTTCAAGTGACTATTTTCTATCAAATATTTACTAAATGTTGCTCTAAAACTGAAAAACAGAGGACCAATGGAAGAGATGAAACTGCATTCATCCATATAGAAATTCAGCCCAGGTGAAGTATGCTAAGAATGTTTTTATAGTTGAATGGTTCATGACAAAGATTAATATTACCATGCCTTTTTGCCCTTTTTGTGTGAATTCATGCCTGGTTTATTTTAATTTGAATTTGAAAGATAAGGCTGCCACAACTTTGGAACAAATATGAGAAGCATAATCTGAAACTACAGCTCTTAAGTTTAATGACAGAGAGAATAATATTGACCCAGGAAGAAATTATTTGTCAATTGCGACTGAAGTGAGATTTATTTCTAGATTTTTCTATGTGTAACTATATGCTGCATCTATTTTCTTGGAAGATGTTGTCCTGAAGAGATGTTGGTTTGCTTGCCACTGGAGTTTAGCTGTACAGCTCGGTGGTAAACTTGCTATAATAATCTTTCAAGAAGATGAAATGAGTTGCATTCGCTACTGAAATTAGTTTTCTCAGTAATGTTATCTCGAAGTTTTGGACATATTTCATTTTTTATACTCTGATTTTAGGTTACGTTACAACTCAATCTTATGCATTTGGTCTCAACAGTTTAGCCTTATGTTGGCGGTGTAAAAAGGCCCTATGACAGTTAAGCAGCACGGCATGGGTAAAATGGGTAATTCCCATCTTGGTCGAAATCATTAAATGCCGACCCGACCACATGAGTAAGAGACCGAGCACTTGACGATAGGCGACCGACCACTTGAGGCCGGGTGACAGCATTCTCAGCTCAGAAGCCCATGATGGCCGACCATGTCTAGACCGACCAGATGGCGAAGCATGCCCAGAAGATAAGACATCATATTTCTACAGGGAAAAAAGATAAAATTATCCTACTTTCACACGGAAACTGATAAATCAGTGTCCTGATAGGATAAATAAAGTGAAGTCAGTTTCGGATTAGGAATCCTCATAGGAAAAAGAGATTGTTTCAACTATGCTAGAAGGAATCTGATTTCTCTGTTATTATAAATAGGAGGGTAGAGTATGTGTAAATGGGCATCAGAATCATTACCATCAGACTTGTAAAAAATAAGAAGCAGAGCTGAGAAGCGTGTTTGAGTAATAAAAGTATCATCCTTTTTGCGCCCGTGGACGTAGGTCGGACCAAGATCCGCCGAACCACGTTAAATCTCCTTGTCGATTGGCGTATTATCTGTCTTTGCTAAGTTTGCTTTTGGTTTCCCCTTAACCGAACAAATTCACTATTGAGGGAGGATTGTCTCGGGAGTAATATTCCCATATTGCCTTGAGACCAAAATCAGCTGTCAACAGTTGGCGCCGTCTGTGGGGAACTCAACAAAAAATGGTTCGCGTAGTAAGACGATGGCAGAAGGCGGAAATCACCAATCGTCGGGGAATCCGGCCACAAATTGGATGAAGAAGATAGAAGAAAGCATAAGGAAGGACATGGAGGACAGTCAGGCCCTCCTAAAAACCATGATGGACCGACTGGAGAGAATGGAAGGGGCTAATCAAAGAAGATGAGAGATAGCAGATGGAAAGAGGGTTGTGGATACAAGTGAGGACGATGGACCTAGGAGGAGGGGGCCTTACGGGATAAAATCCATAGTTGCGGAAAAAGATTCACAAGCAGAGGACACATGGGAAGAAGAAGAAGAAGAGAGACGTTCGACAGATTCCTCTTATGATAGTCTCCGCTACACTGGAAGAGGGGGCACAGAGTACGACGAGATTGTTCGAGATATCCCAAGGCGTGAGGAACACCGCACCCGTGGAAACAAACATGAAGAAGAGCGCAGAAGGCGACATGGCGGCCCAAATAGCGAGGTAAAATCTTGGTTAAAAAAAGAGATGGCCAAGTGGGGGGCAAGCCTCAAAACAGATACAGGAGACGCCCGGGATGACAAAGAGGAATCCCCCATCACAGAAGAAATAAAATCAGCAAAATTCTCGAAAAGGTTCAACATGCCGACCATGACGCCCTACAAAGGCCATACCGATCCAAAATCCCATATTGAGAGCTTTGTACTATTGATGGAGGTCCAAGGAGTGACAGGGGACGCCGTGTGCAAGGTATTCCCCCTAACCTTTGGTGGATCCGCCATTCTATGGTATAGAAGTCTAGCCCTAGAGAGCATCGATAGCTTTGCACAACTCAGAAAGTCGTTCGTACGGCACTTCAAAGGGGCCTGCGCCCCTAAAAAGACAATCGGAGAGTTAAGACTCATGAAGCAGGGAGACGACGAGCCCCTAAAAACCTTTATTGAGAGGTATCATAACATG